>PVJA010030710.1:0-25553 GCA_004027025.1 Myocastor coypus
TTAATGTTTAGTTGTTTGATCAATCTTATATACCTATATGTATTAATCTAAACTGATCCGATGATGAAAATATGTAATATAACCATTGTTAAATTTAAACAATAAAAGAATTGAAAAAAAAAATAATAATTAACAGACCTTTTAAATGTACCATTTCATCTCCATAGTAAAAGCACCTGTCATAATAAACTTAATTCCTAATCCATTCCCAGCATTATAGTCCCAGTTTGGCTCTGGTAAAGGAAAGATAGCTTCTCCCACATGGTTTTCTTTTCTTTTATCTTTTTCAAGATATGCTGCTCATCTGCATAGTTTTTAGCTTCTTGTAGGATTATTAAATTTTCTTCTGTGGTGTATCAAGTGGCCAAGATATATTGGAGTTCTCTTCACGAACAATCAAAAGCAATGGCCAAAGTTTGAAACTCACCATCAAACTTACTAGGCTCTTCTCGTAGTTGGTGTAATCGCTCCTTGTGTAGTTGGATGTCTACACCTCAAAAAGGGAATGGCACTTGAATGATAAAAGGACTGAGGATCACTGGGTTCCCCTGGTGAACCGACCTCTAATAGAGTTTGTGAGTCACTTGGAGAGGATGAACTTGATGGCCACGACCCACACAGCTCTTAGTGGTCCCAGGAAAAATGAGGACATTTAGAAAATAAAGACAAGAGATGAAAGCTGAGGTCAGGGGAGGTCTCTTTCTGGATGGGAGAAGAGAAACTCCACAACCACTATCAGTGGATTTATTTATAACTTTTACAAAGTTAGTATCAAGCATGTTATAGTTTATGGCTAGTTGTCCCCCCAAAGCCTCGTGAGTCAGGGGGCAGGGACTTCTAGAGTTTAAAACTTGATCCATGATCCCTGGGATTATGGGTTTTAGTACTGATGGCATTATGGGTAGAAGTACTTCTGGGATTATGGGTGTAACCTAAGGCAGAGGCTGAGGCAGAGAGCCTGAATGTAATACAAAAAGAGTCAGAGAGACAGCCTAGAACTGTTGCTGTCTGTTGCCGTGTTTGGTTGGCTGCATCTGCCACCATTTTGTTGTTGTTCCACCACCATGAACTGGATTCTCTCTGCCCTGTTCTACTCAGCCTTGAGCCAGCCGAATATGAACTGAAACCACGAACTGTGAGCTAAATAAACCTTTCCTTCCTTCATTTTGGATGTCGGGTATTTGTCCCAGCAATGAGTAAAAAGTAACTAAGATAAAGCACATAGGGTAGCTAGTGACTACTGACTGGAATCATCTCAGGCAAGATTTTTTTTTTCTCAGGACTAAGGTAGTTTAACTACTTTAGGCACTTTAGGTTTGTCTTGCTGTCGTGCATGTGACAAATTTCAACTTCAGCCACTCCTTGCACTTCACTAATCACCTTATATAGGAAGAGGTTGAGGAGAACTCCCAGTGTCAATGAACAGATTAGAGAAACCTATATGCCCTTGAAAATTGCAGGGAGTGCCTTGGGACCTGGTCATTCAAAATGTCATTTTATTCTTTGGGAATCACTCTAAATGCCATAGCTCTTGAGCATTGCCTTTGATATAAAGTCACAAAAAAAAAAAAAAAAAAAAAAAAAAAAAAAAAAAAAAAAAACCCTTGACGTTTCATTTCCTCTTGGAAGTTTTAAGCAAAAATGCTGTAACTTGAGAATAGTCGCATAAAGTAGTGTCATATCCATCTCTCACCACCTCTCACTTCTTACTTATGTCCTAGAGACTTAACAAAACCTCACCAGAGGTCTTTCTCTTAGGACTTCAGAGTGATGCCAGCATGATTAAGCCCAGAAGATCTGGAAGAATGCCACCTAAAGGGGGCTTTTTGTCTCCATTTGGGCTCATTAACTCATTAGGGAGAAGGGGACTGAGCCATCTGTTTGCCTTGCCTAGCCTAAACTCTGATGAAGTAAGGTCAGACTTTCTCCAAGCCACCTAGTTGAACCCCTTGATGGCTCCCTTTGCATTTATCCTGAGCCCCTTGACTTGGCTGGTGTTTTGAGTCCTTTGATGATATGGCTTAACCAGGATGGTTCTACTTAATCAGAAACCCTGCAGAGAAATATCTCTTCCATTTATTCTGATACAACTTAAAGTGCTAAAAATTGGGATAGCTCTTTACATACACTTATAGTTACATTAGTGAGGTTTTTCAATGTTAAATCTTCTCCTCAGGCATCAGGCATATGTCTTGAACTTATCTGGATTTAATCAGGGAAGCACAAGGCCTGTACTGATGGTCTTCGGTGAGCTGTTAGACCACACAACACAGTGTGGCTGGTACTTGGTTCTGGCCAAAAGCCTTTGGTATTTTGAAACAGACGCGTTTTCTCTTCCATGCAGAAAAGAGTCATTTTGTGAGTTAAAAGAATTCAAACAGAGGCTTTTCCCTTATCCTTCAAAATCAGAAGCTTATCTCATAAAACCAAATAGTAATAAAGAAAAAGGTGGCAGTAGCTAACAGGCTCCTGTGTAGCTGCATGATTTCTTGTAGGCTCTAAAACCATTTATTGGTGTCATCCACATCCAGGGTGGACATCCTTAATCTCAGCATATCACCATTAGCCCAGCATCACCTAAATGCAGAAAGAAGCACTAAGGGTAGCACATCCTTAACCCTAGCAATACACCAAGACACAAACCTAGAAAAAGAAAAGCCATTTCCAAAAATGGATAAGTACAAACCTTGTGAAGAAAAATAAAATTTAGCCCAAGTAGGGTCTTACCTTGATCTCTGATGTCTGAGTTTTATGATCACACTGGTGGCACCAAAGTGCACCTCCTGGCTCAGATCACTAAAAATGTTCTCTTGTAGCTTGTTTCTAAAATGGGTGGTGAGTTTTCCCACTAAGTGTTAGTAGGTTCAGGGGTGTTCACTTTTCCTTCCCAAGTTGGATTTCAAGTTCTTCATATTGAACAAAGAATCAAATAAAATAAGCAAAAAGCAGTGGCAAAGTTTACTAAGAAAAGCAAAAGCAAAGAGTGTGGTAGAAACTGGCTCTATAGAGTGAGCTTGGGCCAAGTAAGAAGAGGGTAGGAGCAAAGGTAAGCGTGCATGCTGCATTTGGGAAACACAGAAAGGGCTATTAAAGCCAAACACTTTCTCAAATAAGACTCCTGAATCTATATTTTGTACCCCTCATAGATATGAATAGAAATACAGGGACTCTGTGATTAGGAGATACTGGGCTATTTTCTGTAGTCAGAAGATTAATACACAGTGTCTCCTTCAGATAAAAGTGTAATCATTTAGATTAAATTGCCCTAGATATTTACGTTTAAGGATGCTTAAAATTTCTCATAAACAGAATTTTGCATACAGTCATGTTATTTTTATTCCAATACTTTTCATTAATGTTTACTAATTCTTCAAAATTCCTAAAGCTAGAGAGTCAGTTATTCATCAAATTTTCTAAAGTTAAAAGAAATGTAGAAGTTCTAAATAAAGGGACTGGGGAGATAGCTCAGGGGCACAAGTGTCTGCCTGCTAAGTGCAAGGTCCTGAGTTCCAGCTCCAGTTCCGGAGGAAAAAACACACACACACACACACACACACACACACACACACACACACACACACACACACAAGGAACCTTATTCATCACAAGAACTGAGTCACTTTCAAAGGTGCAGAATACAGCTGCTTCCAAAATTAAATGGATTGTATCAAACCCTCCTACAAATGCAATGTTTGGGGGTGCTGGGGAGATAGCTCAGCAGAATAAGTGCTTTCCTGGCAAACACGAGGACCTGAGTTCAATCCAAACAAAACAACAACAACAAATGCAATATTTGAATTTTTTTAAATAGCTAATTTTATTAACAAGTCCCTGCAAATAGAAAATAAGAGCCAAAAAAGAAGACAAGCTGCTGTATTCTTGTTCTGGATAGCAATGGTCATTAAGAAGGAGTACAGGAAGATCAGCAGACTAAATGCCAAACAGCTAGCTTTTTCTGTTGAAATCTAGCTGCAAACCTAGCATGGTGAACTTTAAGCATTCTCTAGCTCCTGGCTTCTAGAAGGTGCTAGAGAATGTAAGAAACAATGCAGGAAAAATTACAGCTTCATGGTATGTTACTTACATAGATTTCAGCCAAAGAGTGGACCAAAACAAGATTGGAACCTTCAAAAACTTATTTTGACTGGCTTTAGGTTTAAGCCAACTCTGTTTTTTTAAAAGAAAAATGTGTATTTACTTAGAAACATTCAGAATATCAACAAACAGTTGCAACTTTTTTTGCAATTACAGAGTGGTATTCAGTTAACAGAACAATTACTTCCTATAAGCTGCATCAGAGACAACTGAATATGAGAAACTGCCATCCCATATATAACCCATTGGTGCTATGCACCCACAAGAACCTGCTTTAAATTTTCACACAAATTTACAATCCCCATACTGTACCAGGCAAGGTTAGTGGCTATTGATAATACCACTAGGATAGGGCTATCTAAAGACACATTTGGTAGTGTGTTAATTATACAAAAAAAAGAAGAAGAAATATGCAGTTTAAAAACAAATCTTACACAGCCTTAAATTTCACTTTTTTTATTCAAAAGGAGTGATCTGTGTACAGGATTAAATGCTTTATAGATAAAAGAATTATGCTAAAACCAACTTACTCATCATCTTCTTCATCCTCCTCATCCTCCTCATCCTCTTCATCTTCTCCCTCCTCTTCATCCTCCTCCTCCTCCTCTTCCTTCTTTTTCTGGCTTTCTTCAGCCTTGATGACTCCCTCTTTTGCTGCATCAGGTTTTCCTTTAGCCCAGTAGAAAGTGGCGTACTCTTCATGCTTTTCCTTCAGCTCAGCAGCCTTCTTCTTATACAGCTGCTTGTCTTATGCTGCAGTATCATTCCACATTTCTCCAAGTTTCTTTGATAAATCACCAATGGAGAGGCCAAGGTGTACTCCTCTGACTTTTTTGGTACACAGTCTATAGGGTCTTAGTTGGTCTCACTACATAGATCAGATTTATAGTGATCTGCCTATGTTCAGCCTCCCAAGACTGGGATTACAGGTGCGCTCCACCAGCCCAGTCTCACTCGCCATCTCAGTGCACCCTGTGCATGGAGCCCTCACTGCTTCCAAAGGTTCAACCCAGGCCACTGTATCTGCCTAAACAGGCACTTTAATCCATTGAGCTATTTGGACAGCCCACTCCTTTGATTTTGGGGTGATATTCAGAGTAGAACAAAAAGTATGCTGAATGAGCCCTCTCCTTGAATTTCTTTTTTGTTTCTCCTTTAGGAGGAATATAAATTTTCATTTCTCTTTCATAATGAGCCTTGTCTGCTTTTGTCATGTCTTCAAATTTTCCTTTTTCTTTAGCAGATGTGGTCTTCCGCCTCTCTGAGCACTTCTTAGAAAACTCTGAGAAGTTAATGGAAGTATCTGGTACTTCTTCTGCTCCTTATGGCAAGTTTGCACAAAGAATGCATGGTATCTTGCTTCTCGGCTTCATAGGATCTCCTTTGCCAATGTTTACTTGTTTTCCTCAGTGAGGTACAGAGTTTCCCAGTGCCTGTCTGGCTCTCGCTTGACTTGGTGCTGTCTCTATGGAGTTTAACAGACTCTAAGTCAACTCTTTCTTACAAATCATAAATTCTTTTTCTCCTAAACATATTACTTTCCTGAAAACTTCTTTGAAACTCCTCCCCAAATCTTTCCAAAAGCAATTGATGGAACCATATTTGACTCTATCATTCATTATCATGCATATTATCTGAAATTTGTTTCTCATTTTAACTTCATCACTCTATGCTCAGAAGTAGTAGTACTGTCTAAACTTCAGCATCTGCAGCAAAACCTCAACTGTACTCAAACAACTTTGCTGTAGTTCTGATAAAACAAAGCCTCCTACCATTTTGACTACATTCATTTATTCAGTCTGCCTAATTCATTTTTCTCTCTTCTTCATTCCCTCTACTCCTGCTTCTTCTATATTTTTTTTGTTTTTGTTTGTTTGTTTGTTTGTTTGTTTTTGGTCTTTTTGAGACAGGGTCTCACTATGCAGCTCAGGCTGGCCTTGAGCTCACTTTTGTAGCCCAGGCTGTTCTCAAACTCGCACCGATCCTCCTGCCTCAGCCTCCTGAGTGCTGGGATTACAGGCGTACGCCACCATGCCCGGCTATATTTTTTTTGTAAAAGACTTAATTGACATATGATTTCTCTTAAATTTACCACTAAATACTCTAAGCTTCTTCCCTTTGAAAAAAAATCATATAGTTGGAAAAAAAGATAGTGTAATATTATGTTTTCTTTCTTTCCTTCTTTATTTTATTTTCAGAACTGGGGATTGAACTCAGACCCATGCACTTGCCATGCAAGTGCTTCTTCTACTGTGCTATCTTCCCAGTCCCCTAATATTGTATTTTATTTTTAAGTAAATTCCATTAAGATTAAATATAATGGAAAGAATCATTCCAGATACAGAGAATGAGATCTTGTGTCTTAGTAATGATAAAAAATGCTCTAAATAAATCCTTGCATTAAATTTAGAGCAGAACTAAAGAAAACTGATTCTCTATGAGTTGTAGCCACAGGCACAAGAATGTACATAACTTTAGTATGACAGTGTGGGTGGTGGGCATCTCAGTACCAACACACATGTAGGTAGGAAGTTTTGCCTCCATGCTTTACAGGGAAAGTCCCCAGACAGATCCCATTACCAGTGTATGTGTAGGAACTTTTGCCTGCACATCATGACCAGAACCTCCCTATTCAAGGGGCTGGGCAAATAGCTGAGTGTTTGCCTGACAGGCAGAAGTGTTTGCCTGACAGGCAGAAGGACCTGAGTTCAATACCTGCTACCACAAAAAAAAAGGAACACACATTCAGAATTTCCTCATCCAGACCTCAGACCCGGCATCTCCTATGAAACCCTGCAGGAAAACTCGCTGCAGAGAGGCTGAGGGTCAGGTCCTCCCAGCTAATCCAGGGGCAGAACATCAGGCCAGAGGAGCACAGTGGGATAACTTCCATGGGCAGCAGCAGGAAGAAGCTGAGCACACCAGCCAGACACATCTGGACAAGACCAAACTTGGCAGAACCAGACCAAAATTTCAGAAGGTTCTAAAGGCATAACTGCACCAATGCTCTACACCAAAAGTCAGAGAACAGTGCTATATAAAATGACAAAGAGAAGGAGCAAGATGCAATCGCAGGACACAAGCCCACCTAGAACAAATGCAAGAAATACTGACACAGAACAAAAAGGGAACCACACAGCTGAAATCTCTGAATTAATAGCATATAAAGTAAAGAAGCAAATACAGACAAGCACAGAGGAAATCAGATCAGAAATAACCTTTCAAGTAAAAAAAAAAAAAAGAAATATCTGATTTAATAGTATCTGAAGAAAACATAAACAGCTGCAAAACAGTATAGAAGAAATCAGATCAGAAATAAACTCTGAAGTAAAAAAAAAAAAAAAAGAAATCTCTCAATTTATAGCATCTGAAGTAAAGGAACAACTGCAGAAAGGTAGAGAGGAAATCAGATCAGAAATAATCTCTGAAGTAAAAAATAGGATAACTATAATGAAAGAATTAATAAATACTTCTAAAGAAGCCACTGATAAAAATTAGAAGAGCTTATAAACATGATGTGAGCCTTGAATGAGCAATATAGGAATGAGATAGATCGCATGAAGCAGTTTCAAAGAGATATACAGAAAAATACAACCTCAATCACAAGCTGCCAGCACTGTATGAACCAAAGTGAAGACAGAGTTATAGATCTTGAAGACACTGTCTCAGCTAATGAAAAAGTAAGAAAGGATCCACTAAAAACAACTAGGATGCAAGAAAAAAATAATTCCACATCTGCGAGACGATGTAAAGATGAACAATGTGAGATTAATAAGCATCATTGAGAAAGAGTCAATACAAATGATGTAAAAAGAACATGGGCAGAGATAATAGCAGAAAACATTCCAAATATAAGAAAACAATCTGGTATTTAGGTAATGGAAGCATGCAGAATTCCAAATAACATTAACTCAATTAAAAATACACCCAGACATACAGTAGTCAAGATCCTAGTAATCCAGCAGAATAATATACTAACAACTTCTAGAGAAAAGAAATAGATCATATTTAAAGGAAAACTTAGCAGAATAATAGCAGATTTCTATTCACAAACCATGAAGTCAAGAAAAGCATAGAACAGAGTGCTTCAAATTTGTCAGGAAAACAAATTCCAGCCCAGACTGCTATACCCCACAAAACTCTCAAGTATGAGGGAGAAGTGAAATACCTCCATGCCAAAGAATAACTAAGGGATTTCATGATGTGGAAGCCAAACCTACACAGACTATTAAAGATACTTTAGGAAGGGACCAAAATGACCTGAACTTCATGAATGAGAACAGAAGAAACCCACTAAATAAGGCAAACAATTAAACACAGGAGAAAAGGGGGTAAACAATAGTAGGTATGCTACTTGTCAATCATCAGTCAACACATTTCAATTATAACTATCAATGTTAATGGATTCAATTCACCAATTTAAAAAAATAGACTGGTACCGTGGATTAGGAAACAAAATCCAACAATATGCTGGGTGCAAGAAACACACTTATGCATGAAAAAATTCATAGATTGAAACTCAAAGGGTAGAAAACAATACTACATACCCCAGCACCAAGGAAAAAAGCAGGGGTAGCAATCCTGTTTACAGATAGTCTGAACTTCAAATGAAGATTGATCAAACCATATAAAGAACACTACAGGGCTATGGAGATAGCTCCATGGCACAAGTGCCTGCCTGGCAAGTGTAAGGTCATGAGTTTGAACCTCAGTCCTACAAAAAAAAAAAAAAAAAAAAAAAAAAAAAAAAAAAAAAAAAAAAAAAAAAAAAAAAAAAAAAAAAAAAAAAAAAAAAAAAAAACCACTACATACTGGCTGGGGAAAATATTCAAGATGAGCAGGTAAAACTCTTAAATATGTATGCAACCCAACACAGGAGCACCCTGCCATATAAGACTAATCTTAATGAACATGAAAAAACTAATATCTAATACCACAATCTTAACAGAACTTAACACACCATTATCCCAAGAAGATAGGTCAAATAAACAAAAAATTAGCAAGGAATTAACAGAACTGAACCAGCACTTGAAACAAAAGGCCTCAGTGGACATATACAGAGTTTTTGACCCAACCACTTCTGAATACACATTTTTTAAGCTGTACACTGGACATTTTCTAAAATAGACTACATGGTAGTCCATAGGTCATGCTTAAGTATATGCAAGCAAACAGAAATTATCCCATGCATATTACCTGACCACAGTGCAATGAAATGGGGCAATAAATGACAAAAGAAACCACAAAAGCCCAGAAATACATGGAAATTAAACAATACCCTCCTCAGCAAACAATGGATTAAAGATTAAATAAGAAATCAAACAATATGTTCAATATAATGAGAATTCTAACACAACCTACCAGAATTTATAGCTGTGAAAGCATACTTTAAGAAAACAAAGCAAGAGCAAATAAATACTATAATGCTGCACCTTGACTTATAGAAAAGAAGAGCAAACCATATCCAAAGCCAAAGATGGAAGGAAATAATAAAGATCTCAGTGGAAATGAATTCAATTGAGACAAAGAAGATCATACAATTAATTAATGAATTGAAAAGTTAGTTCTTTGAAAGATTAAATAAAATTGATAAGCTCCTCATTCACCTCATCAAAAAAAAAAAAAAAAATGAAAGACCTCAAATTCAAACAACAAAGAATGAAAAGGGTGAAATTGCCACAGACCCAGTAGAGATTCAGAAGATGATTAATGGCTATATTGAGAATCTTTACTGTCACAGAATTGAAGACACATATGAAATGGACAGATTCCTAGAAAGGTACAACTCACCAAAACTGAATCCACAAGATATAAGAATGTTCAATAAGCCAGTAACAGCCTATGAAATGCAAAATGTAATAAAAAGTCTACCGACAAAGAAAATTCCAGGTCCTGATGGATTTACTGCTGAATTCTATAAGAAATTTACAGAAGATGTAGTCTCAATACACCTCAAACTCTTCAATGAAATTGAAAAGGAAGTAATCCTCCCACAAATGATTCCTGGAGGCAAGTATTATACTGATACCAAAACCAGAGAAAGATACAACTAAAAAAGAGAACTATAGGCCAACCTCTCTCATGAACATAGATGCAAAAATTCTCAATAAAATCCTCACAAATAGAATACAGCCCATTATTGAAAGATTATACATCAAACTAGGTAGGATTCATCCCAAGAATGCAAGGATGGTTCAACATACACAAATCTATAAATTTAATGCGCTACATCAATAGAGCCAAATGCAAAAACCACATGATCATCTCCACTGATGCAAAAAGGGTTTTGACAAAGTCCAACACTCCTTCATATTCAAAGTCCTGCAGATAATTGGCAAGATGGCCTCTACCTCAATCTGATAAAAACCATCTATGACAATCCAATGGTCAACATAATTCTAAATGGGGAAAAACTGAAGTTTTTTACTCTCAGATCTGGTACAAGACAAGGTGTCCTCTATCACCATTCCTATTCAATATAGTTCTGGAGTCATTAACTAGAGCCATTAAACAAGAGAGAATTAAAAGGAATAAGAATAGTTAAAGAAAATGTTAAAACATCATTATTTACAGATGGCATGATAGTCTACTTGGGAGACACAAAATCTCCACCAAGAAGGTATTAGAATTAATATACAAATTCAGTAGCATAGCAGGATACAAAGTCAATGCACAAAAGTCAATAGCATTCCTCTACTAAGATAAGAAACATCCTGAGAGAGTTATTAGAGAAGCAATACTTTTAAATAGCACTGAAAAATTGAAATACTTAGGAATTAACCTAACTAAAGGAGTAGATCTGTTCAATGAAAACTACAGTACTCTGAAAAAAAGAGATCACAGAGGATTTCCAAAAATTGAAAGATATTTCCTGCTCCTGGATAGCAATAACCAACATTCTGAATTGTTATACAGATTTAACACAATCCCTATTAAAATGCCATCAACATACCCCACAGACCCAGAGAAATCACTACTAAAATTTATTTGGAACCAAATAATACCTAGAATATAAAAGACAATCTTGGGTAACAAAGATAAGGCAGGAGGCATTATAATTACTGATTTAAATTATGCTTCAAAGCTATTGTGATAAACTCAGCATAATATTGGCAAAAAATAGACGTAAATATCAATGAAACAGATTAGAAGATGCAGAAGCAACTACAAACACATTCAGCCATTTTATCTTCTACAAAGGGACCAAACATGTTTACTGGAAGAAATATAGCCTTTTTAACAAATGGTGCTAGAGAAACTGGATTTCTACATACCAAAAACTAAAACTTGACCCAGGTCTATAACCATGCACTATACTAAAGTCAAAATAGATTGAAGATCTAAATAGTAAAACAGAAACACCAACTCTGCTTGAAGAGAAATTAAGAAAAAAAAATCTTGAAAGCATAAAGGTAGGCAAACAATTCATGGACAAAAATAGAAATACACATGTAACACTTGAAAGAATTAGCAACTGGGACCTCCTCAGTCAAGTTATTGCACATCAAAAGAAAATACCAAAATAGTGGGAAGATAACCCATAATTTTTTTAATTTAACTAATAAGTACTCAGACATAGCTCTTCTATCTAGAATATATAAAGAACTAAAACACATTAGGACCTCAAAATTCAAAGACTCAATCCACAAAGGGGCATCTGAGATGTATACACACTTCTCTGAGGAAGAAATACTATGACCTATTAAATACACGGAAAGAGAGGGACCGGGGAAATAGCTCCGTGTCACAAGTACCTGCCTGGCAAGTGAAAGGTCGTGAGTTTGAACCCTGGTCCAGCAAAAGAAAAAAAAAAAAATACACGAAAAGAGTTCTCCACATCACTTGTCATCCATGAAATGCAAATTAAAACAATACAAATACAATTGCACCCCAAAAAGAATGGCTATCACAAAGAAATCAGCCAACAACAAATGTTGGAGAGGCTGTTGGGGTAAAAGGAACCCTTCTCTGCTGCTGGTAGGAATGCAGACTGCTACAACCATTACGGAAATCAGTGTGAAGACTTCTTAAAAACTAGTACTGCAAATTTCATTCAATCTAGCTATCCCCCTACTGGGAATTTTCCAAAAAGAACTGAAAACATCATACCATAGTGATATTTGTGCACCTATTTTTATAGCAGCACAACTTATGATAGATAAATCTTAGGAACAACCAAAATTGTTGGTTGAAGAATAGTTGAAACATGTTGCATTTTTATACAATGGAATATTAGTCAGCTATAAAGAATGATAAACTCAAAACCTTCATATGTAAGTGGATGTACTTAAAGATATACTCATAGGTGAAATAAACCAGAGCTATATGTGTAAATATTGTATAGTCTTCCTAGTGTAAGAACTCAGAGAAGAAATAAAAAATGGAAAGGCATAAGACAGCTAAATCAAACTTAATAACTTAAAGATTAAACAATGAAAAGAAAGCAAGCATAAAAGTTAGGAAACATGGCAAGGGCAAAAGAATGCAATTATATACACAGGATGGTTTAGACAATGACGCTGAGAATCTCCAGCAGGTTTTTGAAGCTAGCAGTTAATTGGTAGAATTCTCACCCCGAGTGACTATATATGCTAGTATCTATTAAGTAAGCAACTACACTGAGGATAGCAATGTGTAATACTAAAAATATGATTGGAATTCCTGTCATTCTGGTCTTTTAGATATGCAATGCTTCTAATGTCATATCAATTATGGCTATACTCTCTCTCAAGTAAATTTTTGTCTAAAAAAAATTAAGAACAATAAAAGAGAATAAGAGGTAAGGAAAAAATACCATAGAATTGACCTGATGCAAATTTGTATATGGTTAAATTTCTAAATTTCTGTGAAAAGTATGTAATTTTGGGGACCACATTCTGTAGGGATTTGTTAGATTATCAATAACTGAGGGAAAATATCCATTCCATGTTAAGTCTAAGGCTTTTGATATTCAGAAAGATAATAATATTATGTTCAAGTCACATGTTATAGGATGATAGTATCACTAAGCTTCTCTTCTGGAGGGTTAACAACTTAAGTTTGGAAACCAAAGTATTACAGAAAAAAAGGGCTACAAACATAGCCAATGTTTTGGCCCTAGCCTCTCTAGGACAGTGAGGATTCAAGACAGAAGATCACCTGTGCTGTAACACTCTATAAGTAGTATTCCAAACTTTCAGTTCAACGAGATTATGGGGTCACAGTGGAAAGAGATCAACAATGTATAGTGTGCCTAAGGAGAGTCACCTAGAGAGAAAATATTCTCTCAGGCTTTCACAGAGAGCCAATTGGTCAAGCCTTAGCTGTGATTCATCCAGATGACTGACACTGACAAATGTTCTACAAAACACTGTATGTATTTTCAGGGTAAATTCTGAACGGATTCAACTAACCTTGTCAGATACAAGTTACACTTTTTAATGTAACTTAAATGTCTTAAAAGTCTTGCTTCAACCTGGTCTGAACCATCCAGCAGAAAAGGTTAACCACAAGTTATAAAAACTAAAGCCATATTAATATGCTGAACTGTAAAAGGCTCAAATCAACAGCTTCCAACATTGTCAGCTCTGCTGATAACCCAGTACTATTATGACTATAGCACTATACATACAATGATTTTCTCTTAGCTCAATGAGAATATTTGTTCTAATATTGTTGTGAAAATTTATCATGTCTGTATCTTATACTCTGAACAACTACTATGAAGACAAGAATATGCATTCTATTAATGATTGTGGCTATCATACTAACTTGTTTTGGAACTGCCTCATTGTTATTTCTTTGTTATTAAAATTAATAAAATTTTTAAAAGGGAATGTGGATGACAGTTGGGAGACATGTCCTTTCTGCTGGAATGAATAGATTTATAGCTGAGGAAATAGCACAGGAAATGAAAACAACCATAGCTATATGACTCACACCAGGCACTTGCTAAAGAAGCATAGAGGTTCTGTACTTTTAGCAAAGCCAGAGCTAGATTTATGGCACTGATGAGAGTTATAGTACCTGCCAGACTATCTCTACTGTAGGTATCTTTTGTGAGTAAAATATCAAATTTAGAAAAGTTAAATGGCTGCATTTGCATTCTTCTAGGGTGGATAATTATTATTAACTATTTTATGGAAACTACCTTATTTTAACATTTATGGAACACCCATATTTTATCTGGCTGTCTATAGTAAATGCATGAAGGAAATTATATCATAAGGATGGAAAATGTTCTTGGCAAAATAAAAGGGCTCAGCATGGGTGTGTTTGTATTACTATATTAAGTTTTTCTTTCATTATTTATAAACTACTAAGCTTGTCCTGAGTAATATACACTTGAAGGCAAAGTAGGCTAAATTCAATCAAAACATAGTGTTCCATAAATGTTAAAATAAGGTAATCTCCATAAAATAGTTAACCATTTCAAATACTTTTGCTTCTTCAAAGGTTCCTCTGGAGACATGTAAAATTGTTGATTCCATTTGGATTATTGCCATCAGGGTTGCTTAAGTGTTTATATTTTGAGAACAGGTATAAATAAAGCTAAGTTACTTTCTAGAAAAGCTGCAAAGTAATATTATAAACCTGCAGTTTAATTCTACTTGTCCAGATGTCACTCCAGTATAGAAATTTACACAGGAAAACATTCTGACTTTTAGTGTTTAATAAGGTGTTCAGCTAAGAAGAAAATTAAACAAGTTTATGGGTACTGTGAAATATTTTTTTTTTTTTTTGGTAGGACCAGGGTTTGAACTCACGACCTTGCACTTGCCCAGCAGGCACTTGTGCCTCGGAGCTATCTCCCCAGCCCCAATATTTTTAAATAGTGGTTCTCCATCACAAAAATATGTTGAGTGTATTATTGTTTTATTTATTTTTTCTCTTTTTATAAGGGAAGGAGTAGAGATAAAGCTGATAAAGTTGCTTGAATGTAGAGTTTTTCTTTGATCTATTGTGAGATTCACTATAAAGGTTTTTCTTATAGTATTCTTTCTCTTTTCTTTCTTTACCTACTATTATTGCTCCTGACATCAACTCATGACTCTGCAGTTTCAAAATAAATTGTTGTATGTTTTGGTCCGGTGCTGAAAGAAATGATGAGAAGATCAGATGAATGTAGCTTTGGAGGTCTCATTGAGATCTGTCTCTCTCAAAATGAGCCCAGAGCTCCAGAAGCATCTCCTTTTTAGTTAGGACTATAAGCTCTGTCAACCTTCACTATTTGCTTAACGCTAGGTTCACACAATTGCTAAATAAAAGGATTACAAGGAGGGGAAGAGACCATCACCAACATTTCAATTAAAGAAAGACAGAGACATCAATCAGGATAAGCTGTTACCCGCCTTCTTAAATCCCAGTTTTCTGGAATCCTTAAGTAACAGATTACCCACCCTAAGCTTTATTTATTGTTCTTCACTTCTTTAAGTTGCTAGTTTCTTACCTCTACAATAAATTTTAAAATTATCAGAAAATAGATGAAATCCTCTTAAATTTATACCTCCAAATTAAAACACCAAGCATTGAAGAAAAGCCTGAAATCCTACTCATTTTAAAGAATATGTAGCATCCCACTGCTCTAATCAGATAATGTACAATTTGAGAATGGTTCATTGATTTTTATTGAAGTAATATACTTAAACTATTATTTATATTTTATTAAAAATTGATGATAACATTGATATGTGGAGGTGTTTCTCTCTGTTATGATATGTAAATGATATCGATAACTTCTGCACAAATTATCTATAGCAACCAGACACTCTGGGCCATGATCTAGGAATAATCATCATTGGGGATGACTATAAGATAATGTACTATGTCAAATAGCAAACCTTTCCAGATGTAACATGGTAATTCAGGAAGAAAGTAAATATTATCATGTATGTACAAGCCTTTAAGATTTCCTAGTTAGTAGTTAGTGGCAAGTTTTAATCTTAGGTACTCTCTACATGCCCTACCAAGAAAGAATTTTGGTGTCCCCTTGAACTATTAGAGCATCTTAATCAACTTACTTTGGGAATGAAATCCTCAAATAGTCAAGGTCAGAGAAAGGTATTGCATGTTTATACTTGCTTTGATGCAGCGTAAAAGGTCTGAGTGAGATTATGAGCCAAATAGCTGTGGGACTACCCCCACCCCAGTCCCTACTGGTTACCACCAATGTGATGATTTAAAAGTGTCTTAATTCCTGTGAATGTTGCATTTCTTTTTTTTTCTTTTATTTGTTTATTTATTTATTTATTTATTTATTTTGCAGTGCCAGGGATTGAACTCAGGACCCTGCGCTTGTCAGGCAGAATCTTGCATTTCCCACTTGGAAAATCAAAGTGTTGTGGGATTTCTTGGAGGATGAAGTAAAATAAAACACATTTAGTACCTGTGTAGTCATTCCATAATGACAGTTCCAGTTTCCTCTCTTTCCATTCATATTCTCAACTCCCAGGTTAAGAAAGTTAAAGACAACTGGACAAAGGCATTAAGGACACGGACATGATCCTCTCCCTTCCCTGTAAGCATTTCCTGAGGAGAGATGCCAATGAATGTGAGCTCCTTGTCAGGCTTCCTTCAGAGTCTCTGGACTGCATGGATTCATTTGTGTGTGTCTGCTTTAAGATGCTGCCTTTCTTCATCCACATAGGAACAGCAAATCTGACTGATTCACATTGATTATTCAGAAGCAGTGCAGCATGAATTAAAAGTGTATGCACACCTACTGAAACTTTTCCCATCTTTGAAGTTAATGAACACAAAAGGATACCCAGTCTGGCTATAATTACTGGAGAGGATAAAATTTTAGAATTTGTTCCTCTTTGGGGTTGGTGGAGTGCTGAGCAGTAACTAGGAATTAAGAAGGAGCTTGCATTCAAGAGAGTTGAGGGAAGAAGAGGGTGCACTACAAGTGGGAGAGCAGTTGGGGACAGATACGAAACACACCAAGGAATGAAGCTGTTCACTCAGGCACAAGAGTGTGTGTCTCATGGTTAAATGTAAAATGCTTCAACAGGTGTTTGGAAGTTAGCTGTACTGTTCAGGTTGCCTGCTTGGAAGAGGCTGGTTCCTGGGGACATGAACTAGATGAGTATATCTCCCTTCCTCATCTATTCTCTCTTAGTTCTCCTGGCTACCATGATATGAGGAGCTTTTTCCCACCAGATCCCCCTGTCAAGCCTTTCTGCATTGGAGGCAGCCAACTATGAACTAAAACTCAGAGCCCAAATAATCCTTTGTTCATTTAACTGCAGGAACCAGGTATTTCTTCCCAGTGACTACATAGATGTGACTAAGACAATGCCAGATCCCAATGTAAAATCCAGGAAAGCCAAAGGGAGACCCAAACACTTTTCCACACATCATCATGGTGTTCCCTGATTTTTACCTGGTACCAAAAAACCCCTCAGGGAGAAGGAAAGAAGCATAATGGGGGAAAGACTATTCTGAAAAACTAAACACACACATACACACACACAACAACAACAACAAAATATTTATGTTGAAAAAGACTGAAAAGTACCTAAAACGTTATTTTGTGCTGGATGCTGATCGATATTGGTAAGTGGAAATGGGATTACTGAACAAGATAACTCATATAAACCAGTGTTATGCCCATCTGTGTTACACCTGGCTGATTTTTGGCGTATGAAACAAGATATGTCCAGGGACCAGGTAGACATCTGCATGGTCTAAGCACCTACCTGACAAGCACAAGGACCCAATTCGATCCCTGGTACTTCATGCCATACTAGCCTTGTGCCAAGCTGACCATGAAAACCAGGCATGGTAGCACTCATCTATAATCCAGTACTAGGGAAGCTGAGGCAGGAGGATCCTTGCAAGTCTGAACCAAATAAAAAAAAGTTTTTTTTTTTTGAAAAGAAGGAAAGAATGAATGAAAGGAGGGAGGGAGGGAGTGAAGAAAATAAAAGCAAAGAAAAGAAAGGACCAAAGCTCAGAGATTTAACTGCATGAATCAGAAACTAGAAACATCACCAGCTTACACACCTTACAAAATTATATAGTACCACAAATTTTAAAATAGAAAATATTATTTAATTAACTTTACAAAATGCTGCCCAGTATTGATGAACTCATCAATTGTGTGTGCATGGGTTATGTTTAGGGCTTAAGTCAAACTCATCATTTATTTTGTCCAAAAGAACTAAAGGCATAAATATGCAGAAATCATAATCAGCCTAACATCTGGAGCTGCAAAGTAGCAAATTAAGCTAGAATAATTTTAATTGTACAGTACAAGCACTCCAAAAAGAGAACTATTAAAAGATATCAATCTTCCAAATCATAACGTATATAAGTACTTCAAATCAGCATTATTAATCTAAAATGAGTATTTCTTTTCAATTCAGTGGATCTGGGCTATAATCGGTAAGCATTCTCAGCAGTAACCCATTAGAAAATGTGACTTCAACGGAGATGCCCTAGAAACAGACCTCACGGTCAAACCTTTTTTGTTCTAAAGAGTACATAATAGTGACCAAAAAAAAAAAGAAACAACATAATAAACAACAGATTTCACTAAACAAAGTAATAGAAATTCAATAATGGCTGCTGTATTACATGCTGCTGTTTTAAGATTAGTTGTTCATGTGACCACATACAAACCTATAAGATTCTTTTAAAGAAAAAACAGAAGGGTAACAAAAAGTTATAAGAAATTCAAAAGAGGAAAAAAACTCAAAGTGAAAAAAATATGGTTTTTTTTTGTTTGTTTGTTTGTTTTTTTATTTATTTTTGGAACCTGGGATTGAACTCAAGCCTTGTGCTTGCCAGGAAAGTGCTTATTCTACAGAGCTATCTCCCCATCCCCTAAAAAAAAATTTTAAACATCAACTTCTCCTTTCAAAACACCAGCGTAAATCAACAATATACTTATCCACAGTACTGTACATATATATAACTAATATTATATTATATATATATATATATATATATATATATATATATATATATATATCCTTTTCCTCATTCCAATTTTTCCTTCCCATTGAACAAGGTCAAGGTTTGGGAGCAAGTGGTTTATTAAACAGCTGATTTCAAAAACACAAATGGCAAGTAGTAAAGGGAGACAGGTGTGGTGAGCTGCTAACTGATGGCCAACTTATTGCATCCAACTGAACTGACCTAGCATGGTGCTGGGTATGGGAGGCCCATATGAGGGTTGCTGCCAGCAACATAGGGAAAGAAATGAAAAAGAGTGAGGCTGTTAGGGGTGCTGTTTGGAGAAGCTGCCAGAGCTGTCGGGAGCTGCTTGTTCTCTTGGGCGATTCTACAGGGTGATCTCGGCATTCTGGCTGTCCTGATGCACTTGTTTACATCAGAGAGGGAGCTTAGGACCTCATTGTTGCTGAGGATGGTTGCGGTTTACCTAGGGGCATTTCTGGTCATGATCTTGACCATCACTTCTTGGTTCCAGAGCAGAAGATGGTGCACAGCTCAGTCTCCTGAAAAAGCTTATTACATTAGCTTTCCTTATGGAAACTCAGCTTTCGTCACTGGAGAAGCTCCGGTCCTCAGTGCTGCTGAGGATGGCTGTAGTATTTTTTAGGAAGCTTTGGTTTGGAGTTACAAGATGAATATTACAAGGTATTTCTCTTCTGGCAGAGTATATAAAATGTATCATATGACCTTATATATCCTCATCAGAACAAATTAGCTTAGCTTTTAGATTTGTACTAACATTTTGTTGACTTCTTTGTCATTTCGGGGAAGTCTACTTAATGTTGCTTAACTCCACAGTATGGCAATCTATTCGAAATAGAGTTTTCAGAAAGTCTTGAGGAAAACAAGGGATGTGTCTTTGCATATGCATAATTCTTTTTCTCCTTTTTATATTTTCCCAAAAGAAAATGTAGTTTCAGCAGTGGGCTCTGATTAAATTATTATTTCTAGGGTTAGAAGAGTAGTGCTTAATTTATTTCAAATCTAGAACATGTGAGTTGCAGAATTTACAAAAGGGACATTTTAGATGATGTTAATGGTAAGAAGGCAAAATCAGAAGGTAGGGAATCCTCACATGCCTTTCCTAGTACACTGACCAATATATTCAAGAAAAAGTTACCAATACGGACATGTAGTATTATTAAGCCCTCAGGAATCTCTAGCTGCCACTCTTCAAATTATAATTTCTTATATTGAAAAAATAACAGTTACCAGGACAGGAAACATTAAAAGAAAAAGAAAAAGAAAAAAAACATTTGGATAACTCAAGTGCCTTAAAACATTTTCTCATAAAGATTCCTTTTTAGTGATGGACTTTAGCATGTTGGTAATAAAAATCTACAAGCATGGCATACTTTTGTGTGCGTGTTTTTGAGACAAGGTCTCGCTATGCAGTTCAGGCTGGCCTTGAGCTCACTTCTGTAGCCCAGGCTGGTCTTGAACTCGCACTAATCCTCCTGCCTCAGCCCACCAAGTGCTGGGATTACAGGTGTGTGCCACCACGCCCTGGCATACTTTTAAAATGCTTGAGTATTTTAAATATACACTGTCCAGAAGAATATTTTATAAAATGAAACAGCAAGTACATTCCTAAAACTACCTTGATTATTTTATATCTTTCTATACAAAGTATTAAGCCCATAGAAAGCAGCATACAAAACAAGTAATGGAGCTTAAGAAAATTAGCATGCAGGTAGGTGGATTGGAGCAAAAGGAGGTCCTAAATGTTTAAGTAAATATTTTCATTTAGAGAAGCATTTGGGTGCAACGTACAGGGCAGAGCCGCTGACAATACAAATGTTGTTTTACACATAAGATAAAAACTTAAAATTCATAGGAGTTATTTTTAAAATACTTAATGCAAGACTTAGCAAGTTATTTAGCCTACTGCAAAAGAATCCTACTTGCTAATCATTAAAATCCAATCATGGTGACAACATATATAAAAATAAATACTCATTTGGAAGAAATCCCTAGCAACTTCTAAGCTGGAAGAAAAGCCATTTACCATGTTTTAATCCAAGATAGGACTAAATCCCATTCTGCTATTTGTTGATGAGTAATTTTTCAAATGAGAAATAACCCAATTATTCTAATTTTAAGGTTTTTACTAATTCTCATAACATTAGACAAAACTGTTTTATTTTTAAAAATAACGGAGTGGGGATACAAGAGGAGGACGACAAAGTGCAGAGAGAAAAGAAAGAAAAATAAGAAAATTTAGTTACCCCAGAACTTAACAGTGGCACATATTCAAAACTGTTACTTTGGCCCGGCAGAATGGTTCAGTGGTCTAAAGCCTCTGCTTAGGAAAGCTTAGGCGGCTTCAGGGACCGCGATTGGATCCCCAGCACTACATGCTGCGCCAGCCCTGCCCTCAGGGCAGGCTGAGCCGGCCATAAAAATAAATAAATAAACAAACAAAAGTTCTGAAACAAGAAAAAAATAAAATAAAATAAAATAAAATTCTTAAAAAATAAAAATAAATAACAAAATTGTTACTTTAACCAAGTAAGAATATTCGCTTTTCTTTCTGTGTGTTTTACTCTCCCCAAGCCTCATGCAGGCATGGGGCAGACTGCTAGAGTTTGTGATTAGCTCATGATCCGCTGGAATCATGGGTCTGAGTACTGCTGGGATTATTTGTGTAAGTGTTACGCACAGCCTGGGGTCGATAAGACAGATAGAGAGACGGACTTGCTCTCTGTTGCCGCTGTTGCTTCTACTCCTCTTCCTGCTGCATGAACTGCTGCCCTCTGCCATGTGCCGCTGACCCTTGGAGACAGCTGAGTATGGACTGAAGCCTCCAGTAGGTAGCTGTGAACCAAAGAAGCCCTTCCTTCCTTCATTTTGGGTATCGGGTATTTGTCCTCACAATGAGACCCTTGATGAATACGAACGGAGGGAAAAGTGGTACATGAAAAAATAAAACTAAATATATGGTACAGGATAGCACTACTCACAGAACTGAGGCTGAAGGAAGTTGCGCTGTTGTGGTCATTATTTCTGCTATAACCTGTAGGTTGGTGAGAGAGCCCACCAGTTTTCCAGTGTTAAGCTTCTATGACTTCTTGAAAACTCACTCCCTTCTCTAGAACTGGAATAGCAAAGTTATATTAACTGAAACACCACATAGTACCATGTAGCCTCCTCATACAATGCTTTGGGTCTGAGTTAGACATAGGTCTATTGTTGTCAAGTACCTAACTTAAAAATAAACAACTACATTTCTTAGGTTTGTATCCTACAAACTGGTAACAAAAATTTAGGAGATAATCAGATTCATATTTACAAAACCGGACCTCAAAATAAAACGCATTGGCTGAGAATATAGTTCTGCATTGCCTAGTACAAGTTAGTCTAAATTAAGCTTTTAAATCAGTCTATAGTGAGATTAATATGTATTTCAGCTAAAATAACATTACTAAGCCAACAAACCACAGAATAGAGGATCTTATTTAGCACTGTAAGCTTCACATAAAAAAAATTAGGGACATGGCTATTGACAGTTTATTATAAGATGCTATGTTATTTCCAAGTTTTCATACAAGAGATAATGATTCTAACAATCTAATTGCATGCAAGTTTCCACGTTGGTGCTGAATACTGAGCGAGATACTAGATACTATATATAATTCTCATATATTAACCTATCCTCAAGAGACTGAAAATTGAAACTCATTATTTTGTACTTAAATATAGATAAACTGAGGGCCCATGGATTTAAATTAGTTTCTCAATGTCAGTTGGCAATTAACAAAGTGGAGCCTCAAACCCCATCCTTGTTTGCATAGAATATCTTCACTTTGCTAAACCATATTCTGTCTCTGTCAGCCTTCTCTGTACAGAAGTACACATTATTAGTGACAGAAATTAATACATAAATGCCATAATAGTGGGAAACATAAGACATACAGAGGTTAGTGAAAGAAACAACCTTGTGCCCTTCAGAAACTCCCTAGACAACTAGAAAGAAGTTGAAATACATCACCTTTGTGAAGTAAATTAAAAGAGGCTGCATGAATCAATTGCAGTTAGATTTGGAGAAAGGTACATTTATTATTCTGTACACTTGGCAGGTGTGATTGATGTTAATTTCAGGCTTTAAAGAGTAAAAAGTGCTGACAAACAAGTGAATCACTTTATTAATGTACTATAAAAGGATAAACGCATGAGAAACTTTTCTTGCCCTAGACGCAGCACACTGGGAAGGCTGGCAAAGGTAAACGGCGCCTTAGGATGAGCCACTGCACCGCTGCCCAGTTTTTCATATGCCATCTTCCCTGTAGGCGTCCCAAGGTTCTAATTCTCCATATTCACAACTTCAAAACACTTGGTCTTTCTTGGACACATTTCCTAATGCATGGGATAGCTTGACACAGTTTTTATCTGCTCTACAGCCTTTCACTAAACTTTAATCCAAAGTCTGTCATTTTGAGAAAGACTTTCCTGAAATGTATGAGAAGCCTGTATATCACATAGGGGTAAAAATCAAAGTTTTCATAATGGAGCTCACAAGACACACCCACCAGCACTTTTTTTTACTATGTTCTAGTGAAGATGTCACAGAATACCGGAGATCTCCTTGGTCTCAGAATTTTGTATTTTTCAAAAGTTTCTTCTCAAAATGCATATAACTTCTGTGCATGTAGTATCTATCTATCTATCTATCTATCTATCTATCTATTATCTATTGTCTATCTATTATCTATCTATCTATCTCTCTATCTAGTGTTCTAGCTATATATTCTATATAGCTAGCAAAGACCTGGTAAGAACTCTAGAAAGAATCAAAGTTGATCCATAGATTGGTTGCAAGACAAAATATAAATATTCTCCAAGATTTCTGAAATAATTGCAGACAAGCTTTTCCAACTTTCTCAGGTCCCAAATCAATCTATTCCTGACTAATGAAGTGGTTCTTCCACAACAAAAGAAATAGTACCAAATGACTAGAAATGTATGGAGTAATAGGTTTGTACTGAAGGCATATATAGAAAAATAACTCTAAAAGCCCCATTCTACAATTCTACTTAGGATCTTACAGTACTGCCAAACTCAAAAAGGAATTCCTTCCTATTTAGAGGTCATAAGTCTTACCGAAGAAAGGAAGTTAAATTCCCCTGATTCTCATCCTTACTAGGAAAAATTATATGGTACACTACATAGTTCTTCATAAGACTCCCTAAAACTAATGTCTTGCTGTACAGAAAGACTATTCACAGGCTCACAGTGGGATTCTTTAATTAAAATGTATTAACTAAACAAAATATGAATAATTCAAGTAAAACTTTGACATTTAATATTGTTAAATTTTTTAAAAAATTATTACTTGTTACATATTTCTCCACAATGTATCAGGATATTCACTAAGTGGATACCTGTCACTTTGTGAGTATTGGTATTATCTGTGTATTGGTCAGGGTTTTACTTAGAGGAACAGAATAGATATAAGGAATGGATATTAACACAAAATATACAATCTATAAGGAATTATAAGCTGGGCGTGGTGGCTCATGCCTGTAATCCCAGCACTCGGGAGGCTGAGGCAGGAGGATCGGTGCGAGTTCGAGACCAGCCTGGGCTACAAAACTTAGCTCAAGGCCAGCCTGAACTGCATAGTGAGACCCTGTCTCAAAAAGGCAAAAAAAAAAAAAAAAGGAATTACAAGATTGGCTTACAACAGTCAGCCACAGAGTCAGATGAGGAAGCACGCTCAGGGCGTCTGCACACTCCAGACTGAAGAATTCAATCCCAAGGTCTGGACTTCACCGCAGCACTCAGTGTAAGTCTCTATCTGTCAGCTCATGGGTCTGCAATGGAAGACTGAACTGTCTGTAATGGACGCTGAAGAGTCTGTGATGGACGGCGAAAGATCCAAGCCAGAGGCTGAAGAGTCTGCGCTGCAAGCCAGATGATGAAGTCCAGGCCAAATGTGAAGACAGAGGCTTCTCCGACGAAGTAAAGTCTTGACTCCTTCCTCAGCGCTTTATTTTTTTTTCAATTTTTTTATTGTTTAAATTTAACAATGGTTATATTACATATTTTCATCATCAGATCAGTTTACATTAATACATATAGGTATATAAGATTGATCAAACAATTAAACATTAACCTTTCTAGATCCACATTACTTTTTTTTTTCTTTTCCCCCTTCTTTTCTTTGAAAGTTGACATATTGCATATTGTCCTCACAATCATTCTACAGAGTGCCGTGTGTGGGCATGACCCACCTCCCTATTGATGTTGCATAGAAAAAAGAAAGAAAAAAACAGGAAAGAATATACTTCTCTTTGGACTAAGAGGAAGCAGATACATACACAGTCAAAGGTTTTGCAATTGCAGTGTGCCACCAGTGAAGCTTGTGATGTTGGAGGCTATTGAATCTGAGCCTCCTAAAGCTCATCTCACCAATCTAGCTCTGCGTTCCATGCATTGTAATTAAGGATTTTTTTTTTCTTGCTGGGTGGTCAAGGGCAAGTCGAAGCAAGACCTGTATAACTAAACATTCTTTTTTT
>PVJA010030711.1:0-17500 GCA_004027025.1 Myocastor coypus
CCAAGCAGGCGCTTTAGACCACTGAGCCATCCCACCGGGCCCCTCTACTGCATTTCTGGCAATTTTACAATGCTGTCCTCTGGGATCCTGTGTTGGGTGTGTCTTCTGCTTCTCTGGCCTCTGAGGTGCTGGGGAGTGGAGAGGTTAAACCTGGAGCCTGGGAATACTGTAGAAGCAGTTTAGAGGTACTGAGCTTTGTTTGCTTGTTTTTTTGTGGTACCAGAGATTGAATTCAGGACCTTGCACTTGCCAGGTAGGTGCTTATGCAGCTGGGCTATCTCCCAGGCCCTAATAGCAGTTTAGAGTTGACTCTTACTGTGAGAGAAAACAACAGCGTACAGGCTTGGGAGCTATTGGGGAAGGGGCATGAGGTTGGGAGGATGTATGAGATCAGTGGCAGAGCACTTGAGTAGCCTGTGGAGGCCCTGGGTTCAATCCCCAGAACAGGAGACAATGAGTATAATTTAAGAGGTAGCAAGGGTAGGATGTAGGGGATGGAAAGGGAAGCCAGATTTTTGAAGTACAGGTCATTTTGGTGCCTGAAGATATGTAACTCTAAAAGAGAGTTAAATTTGGCTTTAATCACATGATGCATGCAAACAGGCTCCTTTGTCCCATCTCAGCCAACTAGGCCGAAAGGAAGAGTCTTGGCTGATCTCAGGAAATTGATTTGGATGTCTGAGAAGATGGTGATCTCTCCCTGAGGTGGGAGCCCTGACAGAAGCAGCAGGTTTAGGGATGGATCTGGGGAGGATGAGGCTAATGAAGCTGCTCTATCTCTGGACAGAGAGGTTGTGAAGCACTCCTAAGTCTCCCAAAGGCTGTTCCTCGGAGTGTGGACCTGATTATGTTTCTGTTGTTCACAGTGTGTGTGTGTGTGTGTGTGTGTGTGTGTGTGTTTCATTTGTGTGTTTGTTTGTTTGAGATGGGATCTCACTTAGATGGCTTTCAACTTCTTAGTAGCTTGGGCTACAGAAGTACACCACTGTGCTTGGCTAAAAAAGTAGATGGGAAATGTGTTAGACACTCAGGTGCTGGGAGACGAAGAGGAACCAATTAGAAAGATTTCACCTTTGTGCGTGTGTGTGCACGCATGAGCACACATGCTCACACACATGCACATGTGTAGGTGTGTATGCACACACACAGTATTAGTATAATGAAGGACAGGGCTGGGTTGCAAAGACAATAGATGTTTCTGTGCGTTTGCTCCCATACAGATCTGCGGCTCAGTCTCAGCCTCTCTCTTAGTAGACAAGCTGTATCCTGCTTTCTGGTTGCTCCCTCACAATTTCTGTGTTGGAGAAGTCACACCCGAGGAGACAGTAACTGGTTTGCCTCCCTCTTGTTATTTCACAGTGACTTCCCTTTGTATAGAATCAAGGTTTTGGGGAGGGAGCAGCTGTCCAAGAACCATAGATTGGCTTCGTCTGATCTCAGGGGGTGTCCTTGTCTGTATCTATATGGGTCCCTCTTTCTGTCTCTTTTCACTCACAGATTGTGCAGCATTTTGGAGGGTGGAGTGTCTGGGCATCTAGCCCACCACCTCCCACCCCAATCTGGCCCTGGGCATGAGCCACATGGTGCTGGCCATCCGCCTGGCCCCTTGCCCATCTATTACAGCCTCAGCTGCCAGGCTGGCAACGGTACCAAAAGAAACAGCCCTTGCACCCTCCAGTTATGTTTCTAGGACTGAGGTGGTAGAGTCAACTGAGGAGGGCACATTTGAGGTGGAGACCATGGCCATCTCCCTGGGGAAGCTTGTACCTTCAGGAGCCCTGCTGAGCTCCTCAGCTTCTAGAAGACCATGTAGGCAGGCACAGAGCTGGGAGGAGAGGGAGCTGTTGGGATGTGAACACAGCCACTAGGGCCTAGCGGATGACTTCTCTCCTCACGCCAGGTCTGCACAAAGCCTGTGGATTGGCAAAGTGTTTGTGGTATGGACACATCCTGGGCAAGTGTGAACAGGGCTATGCCCAGGCAGTTCCCGAGCTTGGTGAATGGCATTATCATGGGGAATGCTGGTCATGCTTGTCTTTACACCCATCTGAATTGTATGTTCAAATGTGTGAATTCCCTGTTGAGATATAGAGATCTGACCCTCCTAGGGCTGCTGTTGGAAGGGTAGAAAAGGGCAGGTGTGGGCCAAAGCTTTGGGCCTTTCCAACACCAGGAAGGAGCAGCTATAGCTGCTGTGGAGGGGACACAAGGACCACAGAAGGGAAGACACTGAGTGTGGAAGACACATAATTCCTTTCTGGGACCAGTGGCCTGGCTCTGAGTGTAGCCTGGATTTCTGCAAGGGCTCGGTGGGATGGGTTGATGCCCAGGCTTAGTGAATGGTGTTACCATGGGGAATGCTGGTCATGCTTGTCTTTACACCCGTGTGAACTGTATGTTCAAATGTGTGAATCCCCTGAGGAGAAGTTGGGTGAGGAGGGGATGGGAAGCCTGGAAAAGATAGAGAATTTATGAGCTGCTTTTGTCAGGAGACAGTCGTAATGAAGAAAATTCAATTTTCTGCAGCTTGGAGAGTCAATATGTTAAATCTTGGAGAAGCTGTAGAGTGACAGCAGAATGGCAAAGTCAATGGGACGTGTATGGGAGGGAAGCTGTCTATCTGTGTCTACAGTGGTGCCACCTCCTCTCTGTACCCTTGAACTAAAGCTGGGGGACAGGATAGTACGAGGTACTTGAGTTTGTGGAACTGTTCCTGTCTGTCTTCCTCCTTCACCTTTGTGACTATCTTCTCTGCTTGCTTTTTATAGTGAAAAAGGCTCCTCTTTTTCAGGTTCAGTTCTACGGTAGAATCTCCTCACAAGGAAGTCCTTCTTGTAGTCTAGCCAGCACCTTGTCTTGCCCCAGTTAATAATTTCATAGTAATTGTTTATAACCCAAAGTGATTAGTAGAAAAATTTTCTTTTCATTCCAGCTTCTCATTCTCACTTCCACTCAGCATCTCTGTGACTGGCTTCCTGTTTCCCAACAAGATCCAACTTTTCCTAACCAGCCTTCATCTCCTTCCTGCTAGCCTCCTATTCTAAAAGCAGTAGCATAGAAGATGGTGGTGTATGGGTGTGTGTGTGTGTGTGTGTGTGTGTGTGTGTGTGTGTGTGCATCTGTGTGTAGCTGGGGATTCCTCTGTTAACCACAATGTCACCAGGAGCTGTGATTAGCCGAGCTGCTGGCTATGTAATTGGTGTGTGTCTGCGTCCCGGGGGTCTGGTGTGTTAACAGCGGGTCCCTGTGGTGAGTAACGAGATCGGGTCCATGGCTGGTTGCACACGCTAATTAATTAGTGCTTTTGCTGGTGTCTTGGAATGAGGAGGAACTGGGGGAGGTCCTGAAGGGGTGTCTCAGAGCCTCAGAGTCCAGCTCTTCAGACCCTGGAGGTCACCTGAGGTCCTTCTGGGATGGGAGCGCACAGGCTAGAGCAAAAGACAGGGACAGTCAAGAGGCCTGGAGCCCTGGTGCCAGAGAAGTGTTCGTGCATGCGGCTCCAGCTTCAGGCAGTCTCTCATGTCTGCCCTGTCTTACAGCACCCTTTCTCCAGTGGTCCAGAGGGGAGGAAGTGGGCAGGCCAGGGTGTTTTGGATGCTCCTCGCCTCATTTCTGCAGACTGCTCCCTCACTCAGCCTTCAAGCCCAGCTTCCACAGTTGTGCACATATATTACACACTCCCAGCCTATCCAGAGCCCCAGAGTACCCTCCTCTGTCATAAAAGTCACTGTTTTGGGCCGGTCAAATAGCTCAGCAGATGAGGATTTGATTCCAGAGGCCTCCCATTAGGGAGGGTGCTGAGACAATGATTGAAACTGGGCATAACAGCACATGCCTGTAATCCCAGCTCTTGGGAGGCTGTAAACAGGCGGGTCACTATGAGTCCCATCTAGTAATGAGACCCTGAACACCTTGTAGAACTCCCCCCCCCCCAAAAAAAAAGTTGCTGTTTCTCCCTTGCAGTGGGCAAAGGTTCATCTGTCTCAGACTTTTCCTTGACCTTGACATGCAGAAATGTCCTCTAAAACTCAGATTTTTGGAAAAAATAATATGGAAAACCTGAAGATAAAGGGGTGGGGAGGTTGGGAGAGAGTCCTACAATTTCACAGGGCAGTTGTGATCATAGTTGCTTAGAATAGCAAGAAAGATTAAGGTGAGAGGGCAGGAAAAACTTCCACTGGGCACAAGGCTCTACTGGTCTACTGAGGTGAAAATCTGTGCCTGAGGGGGCACAAACTAGAGAGAGCAGGCAGGAAGTAAGATGAAACTGCAGCGAGGGCTCTTTGGCTTCCATGTGCAGGCACGAGTCCTGTTCCCGCACGCGGTAATTGCTAAATTACTCGCCATCTGCTCTGCTCTCAGACATAAATTATCTGCGAGGAGAAAAGACTCAGGGGCGGCTCGCTTTTCCTCCTCTCGCCCCAACCCACACAAGGAGCTGAGGAGGAGCCACCTTCCAGTAGGGGAGAGACACAACCTCGCACCTGAGAACAGTCAGTATGTCCTGCTGCCTTCCCCTAAGGCCTAGTGTCTCCGCATCACCAGGAAGCCAGTAGCAAGCCCAGGCCCCAGCTAGGCCGAGTAGAGGGAGGGGGGAGAAAGAAAATCAGGGGCGGGGCTTGTGGGTGGGCGGGGCTTGCAGGGGAGCGGCGTTTCTGGCAGGTGCGACCCCCCCCCACCTTGTCTAGGCAGGTTTTTGCCTGGTCAGCCCCTGCCCACCAATTTGCTAGTGCGGTAGTGCCTCTGCAGCTCTTGTCCCATTATCTGACAAGGAGGCCTGGCGGAGAGCAGCAGAGGGCATAAGCAGAGAGAAAAAGGGCAAACCATTTTGCTTGGGCCTCGCCCTTTGCCCCCTGATTCTGAAGGGTGGGAGAGATGCGAAAGCAGATGGAGGAGAAATGCCTTGAAATGGGACAAAATGGCAGGCTGTAGCAGGGTGGCGAAATGAAGGTGATGGGTGTGTGGTCCCCTGGAAGATGAGGTTGTCTGGGGAGCAGGACAAGAAAGGCAGGCAAGAGGACTGGGATGGGGCGATGGTGGCGGGGAGTTGAAGAGGGGAGGGGGGTAGGGGGCAGGTGGGCAGGAAGATAGGCAGATGGGGAGGTGGAGAGAGGAGCAGGTGCCAGAGGCTGCAAGGGGAGAGAGACCTGCAGCTAAGACAGCCAGACAGTGCTAGACGCAAACTCAGGGCTGGCCGGGTGGTGAGTTGTCCTGATGGAGAACTCCAGTATCAGAGCTGGACACAGGGAGACAGCAAGATGGACGGTGGTTCAGGCCTCAGAAGGGATGAAGGGAGCAAAAGCTGTGGAAAGAAAGCCCGGGGGTTGTGGGTCCTTGGAGGGTCCCGGGAAGGTGGCAGCCCTACAGCCACTTCTTGCCCTGAGGCTTGAGTTCTGACAGCAAAGGAGGCCACCTGAGCACGGGTAGAGGTGCGGTCCCTCCTCCTTAGCTCCAGGCACCCGCCCCGGGAAGGGTGTGCCCATCGGGGTGGGGGCGAGCTGGGTCCACTCCCAGCTCTGAGTGCCGGAGCTGGTGGGGCTTCTTCAGAGCGATTGTTTAGTATTCATGGGACGACGCAATCTCTCCCACATCTGCTTAGCACAGCAAGTCCTGTCATATAACTGTCTCCCGCACTGTCTGTCCATAAAGAATGTCTCGGAATTGGTGTAATTCAGAGAAATTAATGACGACTTTCCGCGGGACGGCTCCCTGGGGGATGATTAACACTTCATCGTCCATCTGATGCGTGGGGCCCAGCGCTCCATCGCGAACATTTGGGCCATGGCCAGCCGCATTAAAGGTTATTACGGAAAACGCGACCTGCAAACGGGCGAGAGGCATGATGGACCAGGAGGGGCCGGAGTGAGGGCGGGGGAGTCAGCTGAGCAGGCCAGGTCGGGGATCAAGTTTCCCGAGGTGTGCACACCTGAGGGGTCCAGACTGAAGGAGACTGGGATCTTGCTTCAGCACCTGAAGGCATGGGAAGGTGTTGGGAAACTGCTCTGCCACCACCCTACCGCAGGGACTAGGTTGCTTTTAGGGTGGGCCCATTGTTAGTGGAGGCTTTGCTTGTCTTTTAATCCTCACAGCACTATTGGGTAGGTTTTATTAATCCCACATTATAGTGGATGTAAGTGAGGCTCAGAAAGGCTATGTAAGCCGGGCGTGGTGGCGCACGCCTGTAATCCCAGCACTCGGGAGGCTGAGGCAGGAGGATCGATGCGAGTTCGAGACCAGCCTGGGCTACAAAAGTGAGCTCAAGGCCAGCCTGAACTGCATAGTGAGACCCTGTCTCAAAAAAGGCAAAAAAAAAAAAGAAAGGCTATGTAATATGTCCAAGGTAACACAGTGTATAGAGACAAAGGCAGGATCTGAGCTCGCCCTTGACTCCTGAGTTCTTGCTCTCTCCAACACACCACAGGCAGAGCTTTACCCTATTACGCGCCCGCCTCACTTGCCTGCACAGGGCATGGTAGATAAATGCTCAAAAATGTTTGTTGTGTGGCCGGGCGTGGTGGCTCATGCCTGTAATCCCAGCACTCGGAAGCCTGAGGCAGGAGGATTGGTGCGAGTTCGAGACCAGCCTGGGCTACAAAAGTGAGCTCAGGACCAGCCTCAACTGCATAGTGAAACCCTGCCTCAAAAAGACAAAAAAAAAAAAAAAAAAAAAAAAAAAAAAAAAAAAAAAAATGTTTGTTGTATGAATGAGTGATCTTGGCAAGTTCCACTTTCATGGTCTGGAGAGGCAAGGAGGGGCCCAATAACAAATGGGCTCCAGTTGGACTAGGAACCAGGTTTTCTCTGGGCTTGCGTGTCATGACACTGTACAGCTCCTGAGTCTACAAGACTGGTCTCAATACTCTTAATCAGCAGAAAGGAATAGAGGTGTGTGTGTGTGTGTGTGTGTGTGTGTGTGTGTGTGTGTAAAAGTGATGACTATGAGCACATGTGTACACATGTCTCTAGAGTTTATATCTATTACATTTGTGTACACATGCATGTGAGAGGCTAGGGACAGAGCTCAGTGGCACGGCACCTGCCTGGCAAGCGCAAGATCCTAAGTGTTGATTCCTGGCACCAAAATAAAAAAGTGTGTGACACATGAATGTGTGCAGATGTGTATTTTGGGCATCTGTGTCTGTGTGCATCTAAATGCGTATCTGTGTGTGCAGATAAAGTTGTGCATATGTGTACATGTGTGTGGCATCCCAGGCGAGCCTAAAGACATCTGTGACTTGTTCAAATGTCTGACAGGCTCCCGCAGGTGGTCTGTGGGGGTGAAGTGGCCAGGAGGTGAAGGCTGTTTCTGCTGGGAGGTGGAGTGGGATGGCTGAGGAGCCTGACCAGTGAATTTTGATCTGCCAAGAGGGTGGCAACAAGGGCCCAGGCCAGAGCCTACCTGGAGCCTGGGTCCTAAGGCGTTAGTGCAGGGCTTGAGTTGGAACTGCTTGCGGGTGCTGTGCTGGTCCAGGAGGGTGCCTGGACAGTGGATGGTTTAAGAATACCTCCCCACCCATTTTGGAAATTAGCATCTGACTCTTCTGTACTTCCCAAGGCTCTCCCTACTCTGCCTTAGGGTGGGAGATCCCTGGAGTCTTTGTGTGCAAAATTCTGGGGCTGGGAGCATCATTTGACAGCGAAAATTTCTCTTACCAGAACTACCCTGGGTCCGAAGCAAACTCTGTGTCTTGAAGCCTGACAAGAGTATGTCTATATTCTCACCGAACTGGATGTAAGCTAAGTTTGTCAGGACATTAGTAGGGGAATCTAACATCAAATCCTCTTCTATACTTTATGCCAAATAAGTCCAGGCTAAGTTTGTGAAATGAAAACCTTTCCTTCACCTCCTCCCTGCTGAGCTATGTCCTACTGCAGCATGGGAGCAGTTTCTTATGGCTGGCAGAGTGGGTCTGGAGTACAGGACACTTGAGAATGCAGGACCAAACCTGCAGGTGGCTCACAGATGGAGGAGCGCAATCGTCAGCAGGACAGCCTCAGAGAAGGCGTTAGGAGAGACGAGCTCCTGCCTGCTTTACAGACAGGAACCAGGGTACCTTGCTGTACAGGTAGCTGTCTCTGAAAAGCCCAGGCCCTTGACTCCTGTTTTAGGACTCTTTCTTGTGCCCCACCCGCAGGACCTTCGAATCTGCTGGCCTGTGAGCTCTATAGAGGCCGGTAGGAAGGGAGGGTGGAGGGTGTTTGGGGCAGGTTTGGGCTCTGCCCCCTTCCTCCAGCAAATGCCTGCTGTGGCTCTTTCCTGGCCTTCCACCTGGGCTGGAGGTCTCTTGCCCACCGCTGCTCTTCCTTCTCCCACTGCAGGACCCTCTGTAGGCCCTTTCCTCAGAGCCTTGTACAGCGAGTCTGTTCCTCATCTTCATTCTGTGCCTGAGCTCTGTGTAATACTGCCCCACACTTCCTCTTCTGGGAAGCTCGCCTTGTTAATGCTCCCGTCTCAAGGTCCCAAAAGCTTCCTTTTTAAACCACTGCTGAAGTGCTCTGGCTACTTCTTGTTTTCCGCTTTTCTAGCCCACCGCCCCTCCCCAACCCAATCCCAAGCACAGCTGTGTTTTTCCCCCATGCCTGCCTTCTCACCTCCCTTCTCTCCCAGGACCCCTTTCCATGCATCAGCAGGGACGGAACTACAGTGTGTGTGTAGGGGGAGAACTACAATGGGGGAGTGATAAAGCCTCCTTCTCCTCGAACTGGGAACAGCAGTGGTAAGGACTCTCATCCCGTGGTGGGAGGTGCAGACCCTTTCTGAGACCTCATCTTGATTTTTGTTTCTGTTGCAACTTCAGCTCTGGCACTGTTCCAGGGGCCGCTAGGTATGGACCTGGTTTCAGACGATCAGGAAATCCCACAATTTCTCCCACTTGGTTTTTCAGAGTCTGACCCCTGCTTCCACACCCCCCCCCCCGTGTTTTCTCCCACCATCTCTGCACCAGCCCACGTGTCCCCAAAGCCAGAGTCCTTCCAGAGTCCTTGCGGAGGCTGGCCTTTGCCTGGGACTGGATAGATGGAGTGAAGATCCTCATAAGAGATGAGGAGGGGTCCTGGCTCCTGGAGGCAGCAGGCCCAGCTCCGGACCAGTCAGTGTACTGGTCGCCACCTCGTGGTGGATACTGAGAACTGCAGAATAGGGGTTCTTGCGCTAAGAGCAGACTCTCACGGAAAGAGAGAAGGGATAAAGGGAAGGGTATGTATTATGAGCACGACGGGCCTCGGGTTTCTAACTGACATTGGAGGCTTCCTCTGCGAGCCTTTGAATTCCCAACTGACATGTCGGTAGAAGCCTGGGAGAAGAGCCAAGTAACAAGGACACTTCTAGATGGAGAGAGATAATTGAGACTCTTGACTTCAAGTCTCAAATGGACTGTTATAATCATCCCTCCCTAGAAAAAGCCCGAAAAGGAAGACAGTTTTAAACTGAAGCAGGAGGAGTTCAGGTCTGACCTCAGAAGGACTTCCAAAGTCAGCCCAAAGTGCTTTATTTTTGTTCCAGGATTGAACTAGGACCTCATGCCTCCTAGGCAAGCACTTGTACTGCTGAGCTACCAAAGCACTTTTGATGTTATCTCATCTCATAGCTGCACGGCTTTTTCAAAGCCAATCCCCCTCCACATGCACTGGAGAGCTATTCAGAAAACCCCAGGTTCCTCCCTATCTCAGACTGTTCTCAGGCCAGGTCTCGAAAGTGTTCTGCAGCACTGGAAGTGGTGTGGACCACCATGCAGCTAGCAGAGCTGCAGCTGGGAAGTTGGTGCCTCAAGAAAGTGGAGAGAATTCTGAAGGAGGGCAGCCCTGCCTTGATTTGTTTTCTCCTGCCTTCTTGGATTCTTGGTGGTGGAGAGGACAGAGTGGTCCACTTCATGCAAGAGTTCTATCTGGAGGTCAGGATTCACCTAAAAGGGGAACCTCAGGGGCTGGGGAGATAGCTCCCTGGCACAAATGCCTGTCTGGCAAGTGCAAGGTCGTGAGTTTGAACCCTGCCCCCCACAAAAAGGGGAACCTCTATGTTTCAATTATGGGCCTTGTTATTCCCTTCTGTAGAATGGGTATTGTGGGGAGGGAGGATGGGAGTGTTTGGGCCTATCAGCCTGAGTCCTTTTGATCCTCCTAAGAGTCCCTTTTGTCACATAAATCCTGTGCCCCCCTCTGGTTCTCACAAGATCCTTGAAGTAAGTTCCTATCCCTGTGATGTCACCCTTTTTCTGGTGAGCTAAGTTGCCACTACTGCACTGCACCCCCCCCCCCAGACCCTTGGCGGGGGGCCTGTGCAACCCTTCCTCAGCTTCTGTTGGCACTTTGAGAAGATGCTGGCCTGATGCCCTGGCTCTGCAGGCCCAGCACCCTCCCTCTGAGGTGCCATTCCTCCCCTGCCTCATTTGCTACCACTGACCTTACTGAGTTAAATTAAAAAGCAATGTTCTGTGTGCGGCTCCAGCCCCATGGAGCTTGACTCTGGGAAGACGAAGACAATTACCAGCCTCTCCATCTCCCTCTCATCTGGCTGCCTTATAATTTTTCCCCCTGCTGCCTGGTATGCAACATTTATGTTTTTAATAACACCAGAATGGTTTTGACCTTGGGAATTCATAGCAGAATGGGCACTGTGAGAAGTCCCAACGTGATTGGCGTTAGTCTCAGGCCCTTGCAGGGTGGAGGCTCTGGTGCCGCCTGGATTCTGAAGAAAGTATGGTAGGGGCTGCATCCTGGGGGCCCACAGGTAGATTTAAAAAACCAGGGTGGACATAAAGCCATGTAAGGAGGAAGAAGGGAAGGAAGGAGGTTTTTGTTCTTTTTGAGACAGAAGTTAGATTAAGGTAATTGGGCAGGATATTTTTATCCTTTGTTTTATAATGATGAACCCCAAGTAGGGGGGTGTTTTGAGGTGCAATGGGTGGGGGCATGAGGAAGGGGTTGTGTGGGACACACACATATACACACACTCAGCTCACTGGCTCAGAAGTTCTCAGGTGTGCTCACACTTAAAACTAGCTCCATTTCTGTCTCTATGGAGAAAGCTCAGCAGTTTACGCACCTGCCTGGCAAGTGCAAGGACTTGAGTTGATCCCCAGTACTTCGTGATGTGCTGGTCCTAGAACGCTGGGTGTACAGTGCCAGCCCTGTAACTGGGTGTGGTGGCACACACCTCTAATCCTAGCACTGGGGAAGCTGAGATAGGAGAGTCACTAGGAGTCCATACTGTGTAGTGAGGCTCTGTACCAAATAGATAATGAAATAATTCTTTAAAAAAAATTATGTAGGGGCCGGGTAGATAGCTCCATGTCACATGTGCCTGCCTGGCAAGTGCAAGGTCATGAGTTTGAACCCCAGTCCCACAAAAATAAATAAATAAATAAATAAACTGAAAAAATTTATGTATTTGTTACAGGGTTTCACTATGCAGCTTAGACTTATAGTGATCCTCCTATTTTCAGCCTCCTGAGTGCTGGGATTACAGGCGAGCACTACCATGCCCTAACTTGGTGGCTGGCTCAGGGCACCTGGGGGCAGGGTGGGTGTGGCATATGGTGCCAGGGATAAACCCTGGTCCCTATGTTTGCTTAAGCAGGTGCTTAGTCGTTGAGTTGTCTTGCCGGCTTTAAGAAATATTTTATTTTGAGACATGATCTTGCTAAGTCACTAAGTTGCCCAAGCTGATCTTGAACTTGGGATCCTTCTGCTTCAGCCTCCCAAAGCAGCAGGGTTACAGGCACCATCACTTCCAGCTCTTAACTTCTTTCCTGCTCTCTATCTCCAAGAAGAGTAAAAAAGAGAGGCCTAACCAGAGAACTGAGGCCCTACTCACTAGAATTTCCCAAGGGCTGGCCAAATAGCTCAGTGGATTAAAGTGCCTGCAAACAGGCACAGCGGCCAGGGGTTCAAGCCTGAGCCTGCCGAGCCCCCCCCCCTGTTTGATCCCAGGCCTGCTAAACTGGCCCTAATTGAGACCAGGCATGGTGGCGTGCGCCTGTAATCCCAGCTCTTGGGAGGCTGTAAATAGGCAGATCACTATGAGTCTGATCTAGTAGTGAGGCTCTGAACACCTTCTAGACTCTTCCCTAAAATACAAACAACAGACTTCCGAGCTGAGGGTGTGGGTAGCAGGGATAAAGCCCCCTCCCAAAGCTTCCTGTTGTTCTTCCTCTCCTTCCTGTGCTCCCTCCCTGGCTGGCTCTGCTTTCAAAGTTAAAGGAGGATCAGGGGCAGCAAGAAGGATCCAAAAGAGAAGTAGGAAGGCAACAGGGAGAGATAGGAGAAGCACAGAGCAGCGAAGGGACCGAGAGAAAAGATCCCTAGGACAACAGAGCTGGGGACCCTACACGTCATCCTCCTTCCTTGGCTGTGGTAGGGGGCACCAACACAGAATGGGGAAGAGGCTTCTCTGTCTGCAACTTGGAGGAACCCCTAGAAATAGAAAAGAAAGAGCACGCTTTATAAGTGAAGAGCTCTTCCTACTGCAGTTCAGGGAGGAGCAAGAAAGGCAGTGGCATGTGCCTGGGACCGAGGGGTGCATGACAGAAGGGTTACAAGAGCTCTCTGCACTTGGGCAAGCAGCTCTACGTGCTCTGGTTATCTATGTAAAAGTGCACATGAGTGCAATTTTGGTATCCAATTTTTTAAATCACAGGAGCCTGCAGAGTATGAACTTACTGCAAGCCCAGCACCTGGCACCATCGGAAGAAAAGTCCTTGCTCTGAGAATCAAGAAAAGTAGGGTTCTCCTTCTGGCTTTAATTATCAGCTGAGACCCTGGGGAATGTCACATCTCAGCCTGGCGAAGGGCCCTTTCCTGTCAGCAGCCCCACTGTGGAGGTCCAGGAAAAGGAACAGAGGTCTGGGGGCACCCAATTGGGAGGCTGGTGGAGAAGAGTGCAGGAAGGATTTCCTGACTTCACGAATGTATGCGTTCTTGCTCGAGATAGGGTGCGTCAGCCTGGGCAGCCCCACGTGGCCCTGATCCACCCCAGACAGCATTCTGGGGCTTCTGTAGGGCTCTGCTGGGACCGCTGTTTTCTGCCGCCCTCCTGTGGCCACTGAGGCCTTTGCAGACAGCTGCGAAGAAGAATCTGCTCGCAGAGCTGCGTCCCTGCCCCCTGGTGGAACTTGTGTGTATTACAAGATGCGATCGAGAGTTTCCAGCAGCATCTTTTTGCTGGAGGTGTTCCTTCCCTCAAATCTGGGAAGGACTTGCTGAGACATAACCTTCTATATTTTTGCCTCAAGCTGACGTTCTGGGCTTGGGGATTGCACTGTGGTAGAAAACAATTGTTTTTCTTCCTTGGGTTCATCCACAAACGCAGCTTCGTGGGGTCGTAGAATTTTCAAGGAGAGAAGTCAGGTCTGGTGACATTTCTGGAGAAAACAGGTCTGGAGCAGACCAGGCATTGTGCATCTCGGCTTTTTTTTTTTTTTTCTTTTAAGTCACACCTGAGCTCAGTCCATCAGTGTCAGCCAGGAGATGGATTGGCAGGAGCCAGGAGGCAAGAGACAAGGGTGATGGAGGGAGATGGCATATTTGACAGATGCTGACAGGGCTCGTTATTTGCTAGCTCTGGAATCCCCTCCCACCCACCAGGCTGCCCTTGGCCCTCCCCTGCCAGTACTCAATGCTCATTAGCGACTGTCTGTCTTTGGGGAGGGATCAGGCTGTGTTGGAATGGACCAGGAAGGGAGGGGAAGAGGGAGAAATACCAACAAATGCTGAAGGAGTAGTGGATGGCAGGACTTAGATATGAGGTCTGGCGAGAACTGGGATGTTGGAAGGCTTTATAGGCAAAATTATCCAGGGGACAGACAGAGTCACGGGGGCTAAGTGGGTGGGGGAATGGGGAAGCTGTGGAAATAACTGAGTTCCACTGGTTAAGCATGGGTTTGTGGAGAGCAGGTGAAATATGGGCCAACCACTTGGTTGAGAGCTTACTATCTGCTGTGAGGGGGCAGAAGAGGGGTGCACCACTGCACATTTCCCACTCTTGCTTCCCTGTTCTAAGACCTGTTACATCTACTCCCTGGACATGTTGCTCCATCCCTAAGGGGTGCAAAGAGCAGGTACTTTTTTTTTTTTCTTTTTGCAGAACCAGGGATTGAACTCAGGTCCTTGAGTTTGCCAGGCAAGTGCTTATTCTACGGAGCTATCTCCCCAGCCCTGAGCAGGTACTTTAAAAAAAATCTTTCCCTGGTGCTGGGATGGGACCCAGGATCTCCTGCAAGCTAGGCAGCTAGGGGAGCTCCACTCTGAGCTGCACCCCCTCACCTCAGGCACTGTTATGCTCTTCACACTGTGGTAAATGTAAAGCACCTCCAGCTGATCTCCCACCCAACTTGCTTTTCTCTTAGTATGTCAAGACACAAGGACACTGGTGGGTAAGAGAAGAGGCCTTCAGGTGTCCCAAAATTTCCAGTGGCTCCCAGTTAACTAACAAGGGTGGTCAGAGTAAGCCATACCGCCCTGAGAGAATGGGGTAGCAACAGGGAGGGGCCTGACACTTGGAGCGCTGGAGAACATTCTCGGCGGTGAGAATGCTGCAGTCGGAGCCTGTGCTGCATCCTAATCAGCGCTGCGGAGGCTGCGCGCAGCCGTCAATCTTCCACACAAAGGGCCTCCCGCCCCTTCCCCTGCAGCCCTCAGCCCTCTGGCGCCCGCCTCCTCGCTCCATCCCCAGAACGGTGGGGCAGTGCAGAGAGGCAGAGAAGGCAAACAGACACTGGGACAGCGACACCCAGTAAATTCATCCAGGGTTGGCAGAATGGGGCCCATAAGGTGGGACAGACCCCGGCACCCAGTAGACCTAGAGGTGGAGACCCAGAGGAGACAGAGACAGACACTAGCAGAGTGGGGAGGCAGATAGGAGACAGTAAGGACAGAAAGACTGACGCCAGACACACAGGCAAGGGCAGGGACACCCAGGGAACTAAGGGAACAGACACAGGCATGGGACTCAGACCCAAGATGGACTTAGGCAAGTCTGAAAGCCATGGACCCAAGGCCAGGGCCAGGAGGTGTCCATAGAGACAGAGAAGGAGACAGAAGGGAGGTGGACCGTGAAAGCAGTGCTGAGAAAGGGGAAGGCAGTGCAAGGGAGCAGGTGCAGGTGGGATGAAAGCTGTGAGTCCAAGGGCTCTGCTGGCTTCCTAGGCCATGGGACCCAGGCGTGTGTGTGTGTGTGTGTGTGTGTGTGTGTGTGTGTGTGTGTGTGTGTGAGAGAGAGAGAGAGAGAGAGAGAGAGAGAGAGAGAGAGAGAGAGAGAAGAGAGAGAGAGACTTTGTCCTTTTTTTTTTGCCAAGAACCTATTCTGCTGCATTCAGTCTCCTTCAAAGTAGCACTTTTCCATTGCTACCACTGCCACTGCCCCAGGTTCCCTCCTGGCCATTCCTCTCTAGGGATCACTTTTAAAGCCTGCAGCAGAGCCTGCAGCTCTGATCTTCTTCACAGGTAGCAAAATTTTATCTTTTAGGGATGGATCTAATTTTTGAAAGCAGCCACGTGTCAGCAATCAAGGCTGGGGGTAGGATGCAGACCCAGCTGGGGCACACTATTTCCCATTAAGAACAACATGGGTGTGCAAAGACATAATGGAAGATGTGTCTTCGCCCAGAGTGTCTCTGAAAGGCCCTTTGGAAGGAGAACCTTACTGGATGTGATAGAGAGAACTTCCAGTCACTGCTTGAGGCCCAGTTCCACTTTTCTGTTTGCTAAAGGCAGGCACTCATGTCCCCAGCAACATTTGCAGCTGCCGTTGGAGGGGCGAGGTCTGGTATTCGCTAGAATATTTGCTTATGAGTGGTCCTGTTTTTGAGGAGGCCCTAGACCCCTTCTGTGTGGACATAATACATAGTAACCTGGTGACACTCAGCACAGCACAGACCAACAGTGCAAAGCACGTGGCCAACTTTAGAATTGAGTCAGTCAGTTCATCAGGGAAGACGGCCCAGACGGATGGCCTAGGATGGAGTGGGAGAGGAGTGCCTCTTTCCCATGCTTCTGAGGCAAATAAACCCTAGGCAAGGCTGTGCAGGCTTTTCTGGCCCGGGGAGAAGAGATGCATTTGGGGAGGAGCTTTAAGGGGAATGGAGAGGGCAGGTTTAGAGGGTAGGTGGTCATCTGAATTTGCGTGAGAGGGATTAAAGGACTACCGCAGGGCCCCCTGAAGTCAAGCAGACAGCATGTGCGCACAAATGCCTGGATATTAGTGCTCTCAGGTTTCCGTGGCTTGTGTGTATGTGTGTAGCCACATGTACATCTAAGTGGCTTTGTGCCACGTGGCTTTGTGCCCTGGGCTCTTGTCTTTCCATCTGTGTCATTGGCAAGCGACTCTGTCTGAGCATGTTTGTGCATTTGTGTATTTCCATGTGGTCATGTGTGGATATCTCTGTTGCCTTTTGGATGTTTCATTTGGCTACATGCAGCAAAGGGTAGAGTGTGCATCTGAGTGCTGTGTGTGTGTGTGTGTGTGTGTGTGCGCGCGCGCGCGTGCATGAGCACGTGTGTGCTCACAACTGCAGGAGCATCGGGGCCGGCGGGGAGCTCTGGCTGCTCAAGCATCGCGTCTGTCTCTCCTTCCCCTGGCTCCATCTGCCCTCGTTGAGGTCGTGACAAGGAGGCGCACAGCGAAGCTGCTAATGGCTACAGCCAGAGAGAACAGAAATACTGTCAGTCCGGGCGCAGACTCCCCCTGTGGCGGAGAAACTGGCATAATAAACAGCCAAAGGGAGAGAGACAGAGCCCGACGCGCTCGGCCTGTTCCGCAGTCGCGCTCCATCGAGCAGGTGCAGCGTGCAACCAACCCTCTTTGGCACACAGGCCTTCATGCGCCGGGTGCACAAGCCCGTCTGACCTCCTGAGCCTTGCGGGCCTGCCTTCCAGCACCTCCAAAAGCCTGATGGGCTTTGGGGCGCTGGGTCTGGGACCCCTCATTCGGATCTCCGAGCCAATTGTTGGATGTCTAATTGCTCCTTTGGCTGCGGAAGGGTGTGTGTGCGGCAGGGTGTCTCCTCTCCCTCCCAGCCTCACCTCCTCCCACCCGTCTTCCGGCCCGCGGCAGTTTCCGAAATCGCCCAGCGGCCGAGAATTCATTAGCGGGGGGCGGATGTAAACGCAGCGCGGTGGAACGTTTTAATTAGGCCTGAACAATAAACAAGCTAAACGAGGCGCGCAGGACTCCCTGGCGGGCCCTCAGCCTCCTCCGCGCGGCGCGGACTCATTACGGCTGCAGCCAATTTCATGCCAGCGTGGAGCACGGGCTGGGCCCAGGCAGAGGCCGAAGCCCGGAGTGGGACCCAGGGCGCGCCGGGGTCCGCAGGGCGTGGGGCGGGGGCATGCTGGGCGAGCACTTGGCCGCCAGGGGCTGCGGGCTGTGGGCTGTGCCGCCCTCCCACTTCTCCCGCATCCTTCTGCCTTTCTCAGTGTCCTTGAGATGAAGGTCTTTGCCCACACCGGAGCGGCTGGCTTTCTTTCTTTGGCGGGCTTTTTTCTTGGGGGTCTCTCTCCCATTTTC
>PVJA010030711.1:22500-25469 GCA_004027025.1 Myocastor coypus
CAGATATGCTGACTTAGAAGTTGTTACATGAGCCTCTGGGAATTGGGCCCTCCTTGGTTGGCCCTGTACCCTAGTGGCCTTCATTCATACCACTTTGGGATAGGTGTCAGAGTAGGTCGGCAGCCCAAGTTGTTGCCCCGAAGCCTCTGAAACCATCTATGGTCTGAAACCATCTATGATAAATTTTCCCTGCTACTAATGAGACTCCTTGAATTCTAGCTGTACCCAACATTTGGCCTCATGGACCTTGAATGTGGCTTTCTGGGAGGTGGGAGTGAATTCCCTTTCAACTTTGAGAGTTAACAGTCTTAGCGGTTGTCTCTGGGCCTAAGATGAACTGGTAGGGTTAGTATTCATACCGTTCAACTGCTTCCTTAGCCTCACAAAAGCCGAGGTGAAAAAGGCAGAGTCCACATGGCCACCTCAAATTGTAAGTGTTCAAAAGCAACTTTTTATTTCATTATGGGTTCCTTAAAGCCTAGGGTCATGTAGATGTGCTGGCCTCAAGGTCTCTCTTCAGTGGCTCACTTTTTCCTCTTGTGAGTTCATGTGTATATTTATGGGGGCCTCTTACTGAGGGTTTCTTGAAGGATCAAGGCTTCTCCAAAAGCCTCTAAATGGTTGACCCCAAAGTAATAGCCAGTCCCTGGTATCCTGATCTTGTTGCGCTTTATATACTGCCTAAGATCTCAGATTCAGGCCTCTCCCCAGTGCCTGACTCTCTGCACTCTTCCATGTTTCCTAGGCACAGTCTGTCCCCAGCACCCCCTCACAACTCACACCCCCTTCTGATTTGCCCGCCTTGGCTTCTCTTTCCCCTTTTGCCCCATGTTCCCTGGCCCAGGTCATGCTAAGCTACATCTACTGAGAAATTTAGGGCTGGGCTCAGCCCTACTTTGATTGCTGCATCAGGGGAGAGGGAGGCAGGTCCTGATGCCACCTCCAGGCAAGGGTCTCTCAGCCCCCTCCCCACTGGTGCTAGGGGGCAGCGGTCTCAGGGCAGCTGTGGCAGCAGCTTCACCCCATCAGCTTTCTGGGCACATCCACCACCGAGCAGCACCTGAGAGGGGAACCGGCTCAGCAGCGAGCTGAGTGAGATTGAAGAGGATCATAAAGAAAATATATATCCCCCTCCCTGGCCTCGCTCCCTCCCCTGTTCCACACTTGCCTCCTTCTCTTTGTCTTGCTCCCTCCTCCCTCTTCACTGCATCCCTGTTTTCTTTGTTCCTTCTTTGCCTCTGTCACCTTCATCTTTGGCAGGCGGGCCTGACTGTGAGTCTGTCTGTCTGTCCCTTGGACTCCAAATATTTTTTGGTCCAAGGTTTTCTAGGACTCTGCCCCCACTTTCCCCTTGGTCTCTGAGGGTCTCTCCTACCATCACGTCTTTACGGGCTTCACTGCAGGTGCTGTACTGTCTCTGTCCACATCTCCTCCTCAGCTTTTGCTGCCTCCTCCATCGCTGGAGACATCTCTTCCCTTCCCTTCCTGTCTCTGTTCTGTTTCTGTTCTCTCTGCCTCTTTACCTATACCGTCTCTGGTTCACACCCCGTCTGCCTCTTGTCACCCTGCTCCCACCCCTCAGGCTTCAGATACTTCATGTGAAATCACCTGGATGGGCTCCAATTGTCAGCACCCCCCTGCTGCACCCCCTCTTCCTGAGAGATTTATGTTCCCAACTGTGTCTCCTCTGCATTTTCCCAGCCCCAGGCCAGTTCTTTTCATTACCTCGTGATTATCTGGGGCCCCTGGCATTTCAGCCCCCTAGTCTCCCACCCTTTCTACCCAGCAGGCAATGAACAGTGCAGGGAGAAAGTGAAGGGGTTGCTCTTGGGCCCAGATGCAAGGACATGGAGACCCTCCCCCAGTGCCCACCCTCCTTCCCTTCAAGTAGTGCACATCTGGGAAAATCTCAGCTTGAGGCAGGGGAAGACAGCCTAAGACTGTTGGAACAGACATAAATCAAACGCCCGGATGCCCCTCCCCTCTGTTCTGTCCTTGCAGCCATCCTTCCAATGCCTGCCTGCCTTCTGTGCCTCTGGGAGCTTTGGCTCTGTCATCCAGCGGTAGGGCCAGTCAGCCACTGCCTTGCCTAATGTCCTGCACCAAGGAGGTGCTCAGTTACTCTCTTGGTCCATGCCTAATAGAGAGGTGGGAGGGCAGGGTCACTCTGATTTTTAGGTTTTCCTAGTTGCAAGAGCTTTTTGAGTTCTGAAGTGTTTTTTTCGGCTCTAAATTCAAGGCTCTTTAGCATAGTTAGTAGAGACTGAAAGTCTCCAGGGGCTTGCCTCTGCTCTCCTCCCTTCCTTCCCACCTTCACCCCTGCCTTCCTAGCGCCCAAGTTAGGGTTAAGGGTTAGCTCAGTGTGCATTGAAGTCTACAGGGCTTCTTTTTATTGGCTTTTTTTTTTTTTTTTGTCTTTTTTGAGACAGAGTCTCGCTAGGCAGCTCAGGCTGGCCTTTAGCTCACTTTTGTAGCCCAGGCTGGTCTCGAACTCACACCAATCCTCCTGCCTCAGCCTCCCACGTGCTGGGATTACAGGCGTGCGCCACCACACTCGGCTTTTCTTGGCTTCTTGAGCTACTGCTTGAAGACTGACACTCAGGGAAGGAGATACCTTCAAATGCTCTCAGAAGCCCTACTTTTTGAAAGTCTGCATTCTAGACAGCAGGAAAGCTACTGGACAAGGACTGTATCTTTTTCATCTTAATTTTCTCCACCTCAGGGCTCAGTGAGCATTCCCTTAGCTTATGATGTGAATGCTAAATGACTTAGATATCAATGCAATGACGCTGAAGCCGTTTCTCTATATCTCTGGGCTGATGGGAGACATGGGTGAAAGGAAGGAGAAGGGGAAAGGAAAAGGAAGGGGAGGGGAAATGTTGGTAGAAAAACCCAGTGGGAGCATTTAAGGAAGATTAACAGTGGGTGCTTCTATCCTTGTGCAAAGGACGCTTGAGTGGAGTTTTTAA
>PVJA010030712.1:0-25542 GCA_004027025.1 Myocastor coypus
GGCGGAACAGCAGCAAAATGGCAGCAGAGGCAGCCAGTCAATCAGGGCAGCAGAGCAGCAGCAACAGCTAGAGCTCCAGTCTGTCTCTGTCTCTCTTTATATTACATTCAGGCTCTCCACCTTAGCTCCCGCCCTAGGCTACACCCATAATCCCAGAAGTACTTCCACCCATAATCCCATCAGTACTAAAACCTATAATCCTGGGGATCATGGATCAAGTCTCAAACTCTAGAAGTCCCTGCCCAATGACTCCATGAGGCTTTGGGGGGACAACTAGACATAAACCATAACACTATCTGATTTATAATCTTGAAAGATTCTCACCACATGAGTAAGAGTCTACCTCTTTGGATGCCATTTCATATGTGGAAAACAGAAAGAATAATCCCCACCCTGTCTAAATTCTGAGGCTACTGTGAAGCATAAGAATAAAAAATAAATGCAATGAGAAACCTCAAGAGGGCATTCCAACAAAGGGGAGGCCCTTATGCAGGGCCCTTAGGCATCCGCAGGCAGCAGTCTGCCTGCCTCTGAGTGCAGGAGGGTGAAGAGCACACATGCCAGGCTCATACCGACTCTCTACTGGAAACTTGGGGGAAATTTTAATAGCATGCATAGGGCAATGTCGTTCCCCTGCTCAGAGCCTCCCTGAGTGTCCTACCGTGTCAGGATGGCACCCAAACTGTTCCACGGCCTCTGTCCCGGCCCCACTGGCCCTTCCATCTCCCACCTCCTCTTCTTTCTCAGATTCTGCTTCTGGACTCCAGCCAGCCTGGCCACCTTTCTGTATCTAACATACAACCAGGTCCCTCCCGCCTTGGGACCTTTGTATGTCCTAGTCCCTCTGCCTGCAGTACTTCTGCCCCCCTGATGTACAAGAGGCTGGCTCTGTCTCTTTGTTTAGATAAATGAGAGGACACATTTTCAAAGAAGTCTCTTCCTACCCAAGTTCCTAACATGTTTTCCTATTTTATTAAAGCTCTCATCACTCTCTGAAAGCATTCTTCTTCATTTATTGTTTATTATCTAAGTCATTCCACAAAGCCCAGGGTGTGCTATCTCAGTAATAACAATATATATTAAATGTGCAATACATTTTTGTTGAGTAAATCTATTTTCATTTTCTTACTTTCATTGACATCACTCTGGCTGGAAAATATTCGGAGGCTCACCACCTTTTATTTTATTTATTTGTTTGTTTATTTTTTGCAAGACCAGGGTTCAAACTCACAACCTTGCACTTGCCAGGAGGCACCTGTGCCATGGAGCTATCTCCCTAGCCTCTCCCCTCCTTTTAAAAGATAAACTTCAAATACTTTATTTTGGCATAAAGATGCTTCTTCATTTGACCAAAACATGCCTTTGCAAATCTACTTCTTATTATTTTTTCCCTTACATGCCCATAAAGTCAACAGTGGAAATCGATTTCTCCCTGAACAGACCTTGTGCTTCTGTGTCTCCGGACGTTGGCCCATCTTACTCCCTTTACCTAGAATCCCCTGTGCAGTCATCTCTATAGGTCACTTTCACAAGTCAGTGACTCCCAGAACAGCCTGATAATAACTGATTGTGTGCCAAGCACAACTCAAAGATTTTTCCACAAATTACCCCTTCTATTCTCTCACCACTGCTAGTTGATCCTACAGCTAGCATCTCAGTTATTCTAATCAGGACCCTGAAGGTGTCAGGTAACTTTCTCAAGCTCTCACAGTGGTGGGTATTGAATTTGGAGACCACCAGTCATGAGCAATAAATTGAACCTGTGCATCTTTCCCTAGGTACAATATCTTATTTGGGATTATGCTGTACGCCATCTGCCTTCCCTGACCACAAGGGAGACTTGCAAATTATCTAGGGAACTTAAGAGTTACATAGTTCAGTTCCCTCACTGTAGAGACAGACTCAGAGACAGCACACAACCAGCAAGCAGAAGGTCATGACTAGGTCCATAGGCACATGCAGGCCATGATGCAGGGAGTTTCCACTGTATTTCACTACTCACAAGGTCTCTGTTCCTGTGGAGCCTCCCTTTATTTCCCTCTGTGTCCTTCTTAGCTCTCACGTGACTTTCTCCCTCGCTCCTAAGTAATAAAGGCCTATTGAATCTACTTTCCCACACTTATTTGGATACTGTCATGGTTTTATCTTTGGGTAAAGAGGCCCAGGTCTCCCTGCATTCATTTTGCATATTCTAACACAGTTGTCATACAATCAAATAATCATTGCGAAATATATCTCAGACCACATTACCAGGTTAAAATCTTTAGGTGCTTCCCCCTTTCTGGTGCTAGACTAAACCCAAAGCTTCACACGTGCTATGTTCACACTCTACTGCCGGGTTGCATCCCCAACTCTCTTTAAGTAGCCTTTATTTTCTGTGTGGCAGAAGTCTGTTCTTGAAACCATGTAACATTCGACTCACCTCCATCTCTCGCTTCACTTCCTGTCACTTCACTATGCATTTTTGCTTCACCTGAAATAAACTTTCCAATCTCACTATGTCCTTTGACTCCTCCTCCAGTATAATTTCTTCTAACATCTACAATTACCTACCTATCAAATTTTCATCTCCCTCGTCTTCTAAATAAAGTTCTGTTTGGGCCTTTCTATGTTCAAGTACATAGGGTTGAAGCACTTCTCTCTCTGTGTTGAGATGTGCGTGTACTTATGCTCCTAGCAGACTGTGAGCTCCGTGAGAGCAAGAACCGTGTCTGAGCCATGGCTGCTATCCCCTGTGACTAGTGTGGACACCAAACCTAGGTAAGAAAGACCCAGGGGAAATAAGAACGCAGCTGTCTACTTCAGGGAAGTCTCGTTTCTTTGTAACTTTTCTAACTGCTGTGACAAAATACGCAATACCCAAGGGTAGGGAGGAAAGGGTTATTTTGTCTCATACTTCGTAGAGGTTTCAGTCCATAACTAGTGGCTGCAAGGCAAAGGGGATGACAAGAGGGGCACAGCAGGGAGAAGCAGGTAAAAAGCCAGCCAAGTAGCTCAGCAGATTTAAGTGCCTGCTTAGGCAGACACAGAGGCCAGGGTTCGATCCCCAGCCTGCCATGCTGGCCGCACTCCCAGGGTGTGCTGAGATGGCGATTGAGACTGCATGTGGTGACATGCGCCTATAATCCCAGTGCTTGGAAGGCTGAACACAGGGGATCACTACGAGTCCAATCTACGTAGTGAGACCCTGAAGACCCTATAGACCCTCACTATAATAACAACAACAACAACAACAATAATAATAAGCAAGTAGACAGTTAAACACCAAAGTAGCAAGGAGGCAGCAAGCGACTCAGCATCCCTCTTGCCGTCCCTTACTTTCTCCCCAGGCCCCCAGCAGGCAGCATACTCGGATCCACAGTGGGGCACCCATCACCCTCGCACTACACCGTACATCCGCCTCAGCATCATATGCTTAATCTCAGGTCAGGTGCTCTAGGTCTAGCCATCTAGACCCAAGCGGAACACCTGCCGTTCTGACCTCTTTGCTTGCGCTTCTCATGCCAGAGGTAAGAGATTAGAGATCCACTCAGCTGACTCTTGGACCCCAGGGGGACAGTGTTTCCAGTCAAATGGAAGTACAAAAATCTTGGAGGTCTAGTGTGCTGATCAGTTAATACCTCCTACCAGAGAGGCTACGAGAGGGTCCTAGTGCCCAGCTAAGGGAGAGAAAGACGCCTCCCATGGGGCTAGCATGTTTGGCCCCATCTGGCCTTAAGAGAGCTCTTCATTGGGAAAATCAAGCACTGGCCTGAGCAGTAATAAAGGAGTGCCTTGTGTCCCACTTGCTGCTTCTTCTCAAGAGCAAATTTTCACCTGGAACTCACAGAGAAATGAGAATTGAAGATTTGCGTATTACTATAATTCCTAGCCAAAAAGTATCTCATGTTTAAGGTTTATTTAATGAGTTAATATAAAAGTGAATGAACAAACGAATGAATGAATGACATAAAAGAGATGGTACGGGAATGGAAAAGTAAGGAAAGGGTGGGAACATTGGTCAATGAGTGCTTTGCCGGCATGTAGAAGATCCTGAGTTCAACCACCAGCACCAGCACCATGAAATAACATAATAAAAATAATAACAGAAATGGAAATAAAGATCACGAGCTATATGCATATACATGGGTAAATATATATATCACAGGATCTCACTCTGCAGCTCAGGCTCTTAGTGATCCTCCTATTTTCAGCCTCCCAGGCACTAGGATTATAGGCATGCACCACCACGCCCAGTCTCAATCACTGTCTCAGCGGGCCCTGCCAAGGATTGAACCCCAGGTCCCCATATCTGCCTAAGCAGGCCCTTCAATCTACTGCGCTATCTAGCTGGCCCACTGAGCCCTTTCTGTTGGCAAAGGGCCAGCCCATGCTCCCCACTTCTGAGAAATGCACTCCAGCTCCTTCCCTCATCTCTGTACCCGAGTGCAGCAGCAGGATCCAAGTTTAGTTTTCTCCCAATGTCTGAATTTCCAGCGGCAACTGTAACAGCCGGTAAGGAAGGTAATATAGCACTTGTAGTTGAAGATGCTCGCAATCCGTGAACGACTGGGTTCTCTCTGCTTTCTTCTGGACTCAATCCTGCTGACCTTCCTAGGCATGGCTCACCCCTTTGCTGGAAGGACAAAAAAAAAAATCAGATCTATTGTAGCCCCAGTTAACAATCCTCCCCCACCACTGTCCACATGATGCTACTCAAGGTAGACAAACCAGAAAACCCACTTACAAGCACTAATACACTGACTTTGACACAGAAGACAAACCAAAGCTCTACCTTACTGATTCCACTGGATTTCTGAGAGTCTTTTTTTCATTGCAATCAATTCTAGGTTTAGATTTCTCATCTCAAAAATGAAACTATATTCCTACCCTAGCCAATTCATAGATGTTAAAAGTATCTAATTAAATAATGTGTGTGTATATATATATATATGCAAACACATATGTGTGTGTGTGTGTGTGTGTGTGTGTGTGTGTATATATATTCTTTTCAATCTAAGATATGCACCTAAAATAACTTAGACATTAGGGGTACAGATGAGATCTATGAAAAACATAGTCTTTAATTACTGATTCAGACCTGTAGGTATCTGACCCTTCCCTTTCTCATCTTGTAACCAGTGCTGCAAAATGAAATTTTAAAAGTTAATTTTTTTTTTAACCTTTAGAGACAAGTGACTTCCTGAGGCCTAGGCCCTAAGCTGATCTCCTGGCCTCTCCTTAGCCCACACGGAGGAGCAGACCATGCAGATGCTGATGCCAGGAAGCCTAGAGCTGTGCTTTCTCCTGTGAGAAAGAGGATGATGAACCGAGGGTGGCTGACAGTGTTGGAGTGAGAGCGAAAAGTGAAGCGTACTGATGCACTGAAAAAGACTGAGAATGCATGCTAACATCTGGCAGAAACATTGCTTGACCACATTAACCGAAATAATGTTTTTAGCCTTTTTGATTATAAGTGCATCTGCATTAGGTCTCTAGGTTCCTGCTCCCATCTGTCCCTTGCTATTAAAAGCTCCTCACTAGCTATAAAGGGTGAGGTAGTGACTTGAGGTACTAGGCCCCTCAAGCTCCTCAGAGCTATCTTTGAATAAATCCTTTTCCATTTTCCTGGCCTCGTTTGATTTGTTCAGCGGAGAGCAGATGAACTCGAACCTTTGCACCTCAATGGCCTGTGACACTTCTGGTGACCAGGAAGCTCTCCTTGCCCTTGAGAGCTGCGCATTCTAGCAGTCATGAGGACAGAGGGACTGACCTCTTGTAAGTGGCTGAAGCCATGGTCAGGACTCGAGGGAAGGTGGGGGATCAGGGTGTGGCAACGCTGGCTGGCCAAATAGGTAGGACCTGTGGGCCACGAAACCCCAGAGGTACGCGTGGGAACAGTTCCCAAAGCCCTGCACATGGGCTTCTCGTGCACAGTTTCTTTTTTTAGATTTTTTTTTTTTAAGTCAAAGCCCATGATTTTTTAAATTTAGTGCACATTATAACAGCTGCCATTTCTCCTTAAATAGAGTGCTTAACAGGAGGAAAATACTTGATTACAGCTGGTAAGTATATGCACACAGCCTAGCCGCAATAACAAAATTTCTTCATGGAATAATAAACAGGTCTAATAAATAAATAAATAAATAAATAAATAAATAAATAAATAAATAAACAAGCCCAATAAAACTAAACATGAGCATGACACCAGAAAAAGCATTTAAAATGAATATTTCTGGCCAACAATATATTACATACTCATATTGTAATTAATTTAAATTACGTTTCTAACATGGAAAAGTAAAGCATAATGATAGACTGAAAAAGACTGAGAATGAATGCTAACATATGGCAGAAACATTGCTTAGCCACATTAATCAAAATCATGCTTTTAGCCTTTTTCATTATTAAGTTTATTGATAATGTAGAGCTACAGAATAATGACGTTCACCACAGAGAACTTGCGCCTAATACATCTTTGTTCCTGTTTTTTCTCTCATTCCCCTCCTCTCCTTTCAACCCCTTTCTCCCTCCTTATTTATAAAGCTTTGTTTCCATTTTATCCTCTTATTCTCATTTTTTTCTTTCCCCTTCCTTCTTTTCCTCCTCCCCCATCGCCAGTTCCCCTTTCCTTCTGAACAATTTCTTCCTATTTCACAATGTCTAGTGTACAATTTAGTTATTTATGCTTTCAGTTTCTTATGCCAGACAAACAATGTGACATTTATGCATGCTTGTCTGATTTATTTCACTTATGAGCGTGGTTCAAAGGTGTGTCCATTTACCTATAAAAGTTTTAAATTCATCCTGCTTTATGGCTGAGCAGTACTCCCCTGCGTAAATTCTTTTTCTTTATCCATTCACTGGTTAATGGGTACTTCGACCATTTCTAAGAGTTAGCTAATAGAAAGTGCTGCTATGAACAGGTGCCTATATATGGCCTTGGCATGATGCTTTTAATTTGGGTGGAGAAAATAATAAGAAGATACCAAGGTGGGTCACATGGAAGTAGGAGGGTCTTAGGCTTTTGAGGAATCTCCATGCTGATTTCCACAGCAACTGAGCCAGTCTACATTTCCATTAACAGTGGACAATCAAGTTCCTTTTCCCCCAAAGCCTCACCAGCATTTGTCATTATTTGATTTCTTTTTTTTAAATCTTTTTTAAAAATTAATTTTAATGAAAAGAAATAGCAGTGAGACAGTTTCACAACAGGATACAGGACAGCTATAATAATTAATATATCACATATTGTTGTCTTCATAGTAGTTGTTCAGAGTACAAGATGCAGACATGATATCTTATCTAAACACTATTAGTATAAATCTTGCATGGCAAGTGTAAGGTCGTGAGTTTAAATCCCGGTCCCACAAAAAAAAATCTTTCTTCTCATTGAACGAAGAGCAAGTAGCTGTATGTATATATAGTCCAATAATTAAATGAATTTTGTGTTTAAACTGTCCTAGGCTGTCTCTTTTTATATATGTAAATTTTCTAGAAGCATAAAATACCCCAAGTCTAATACAATTTATTTATAAGTACTTCAAGATGGGACAAAACATTTCACTGCATTTGTATTAGAATTAGGATAAATTTATATATAAGTTTAGAAGAACTGGTGATTTGACAATATTGAGCCGTTTTTCACCTTGGTGGTAACTATTCTTTCTGAATTGAGATGGATTCTCAACATTGCTTGAGTTTGCATCTCTTGAATGACCTGTAATTTTGAACACTTTTTCATGTATTTACTTGCTGCTTGTATTTCCTCATCTGAGATGTATTGATTTCAGATGCTCATTTTTTGGTTGGGCCTTTAAATTTGGGGTTTCAGTTGTTTTTCACTTCTTTATATGTTGTTCATGTACAGTTTTGGATTTCATGGCCTGGACCTGATGCTAGTCTGAGGAAAGGAAAATACAAAAAGGATATTTGTCACTGAGCTGTCTGCCACGGTGTTCCCTCTTACGCAGTGGTCCATACTCCCTCTGGAGCATGTGCTTCTCTTCCTACTTTTACTTGGCCCAGACCTGCACTGCCAAGTCTGTTTCTTTTCCTACCTTAAATAAATATAACACCTTGTTACCATTTGCACTTGTCTTCATCCTTAACTGCAACATCTCTGGCCATTAGACAAATGCAAATTAAAACAACACTAGGATTCAGCAAGAATGATTACTTCAGTAAGAATAATTATAATTAGGAAATTAAATAGTAAATGCTGCTGCAGAGAAAAAGGAATTCTTCTACCCTGTTGGTAGAAGTAAAAAATGTCAAAATGAAAAACCCAAATGCAATTGCAGACCTCAACCTCTTGTAAAACAAGTCCAGGAGATATAGACATAGAAAAAGTTAGAAGTCACACACCTGAAATTTCTGAAATGACAGCAACTGAAATAAAGAAACAACTTCATCAGGCTACAGAATAAATCAGATTAGAAATAATCTCTCAGGTTTAAAAAAAAAGAAATAATATTCATAAAGAATTGCTCAGCATTTCTAAAGGAGACATAGATTTGAAAAAATACAAGAGCACAGAAAATGATGGAAATCTTAAATGAACAATATAGGAAAAGATTAGATTGCACGAAATAGATTCAAACAGATATCCAGAAAATTAAAGATTTCACTGAAAGCTGGAAAAACTGCTTGAACAAAACAGAAAGTAGAATTTCAGACCTTGATGATAGCATTGCAGTTAGTGATCACAAAATGAAAGATCTCTTTAAATAACAAAAATAAGAAATAACAGCTTAACAGCTGCAAGATAATGCAAAGAAAATGTATGTAGCCAGCTAGCTAGATGACAGATAAGACAGATACAACTGATAGATGTCAACAAAAAAACAGGAGTCAATACAAATAATGTGAAAAAAGACTATTTGCAGAAGCAATAGTAAAAAAATTCCCATGTCGTTTTAAATTAGCTAAAACCAAAATAAAACTACGCCTCAGTCAAGCATTTCAGCGTCCTCCACTCCAGTGATACCAAACAACATTGTTAGCAGCTATAATCAGACAAGTTCTGAAGCAGGTATGTTTTTATTTTTTTAATTTGTTTTTTTTTTTATTTTTAAAAATTTTTTTCTTGTTTCAGAACTTTTGTTTGTTTATTTATTTATTTTTTTTATGGCCGACTCAGCCTGCCCTGAGGGCAGGGCTGGCGCAGCATGTGGTGCTGGGGATTGAACCACGGTCCCTGCAGCCGCCTAAGCTTTCCTAAGCAGGTGCTTTAGACCACTGAGCCATTCTGCCAGGCCCCGCAGGTATGGTTTTATTAGAAAAAGTACCCAAAGGTACTAAATCTTTCTACACTTTTTAAAAAGTTTGCACCAATATATTTATTATTATAAAAAATGATCCTTTTCCCTATTCTCTTTATTTCTTTAGTATTTATAATTCTATTTTACAGAACACTAAAAATTTATCTTTTGGAAAAGTAACAGCTAAGGGAAGTGTTTCTGATATTTGTTGTCAATCTGTGCCATTTTGAATATTGTTCAATTTCCATTTAATAACCTTTGGACTGTAAACTGCAACAGACGCCATAGATGGCACGGTCTCCTGGCTATGAGACATGTCCTTGGTCTATGCCAGGATAAAAACCATTTTCTTAGCTTTGTTTGTATTCAGGTAAATGAAATTCACCTTGAAAAATCCAAAAAGGCAAAGAGAAATGGATATTATTTCTCTTGCTGCTGAACAGAAATAGGATACTGGATAGGAAAAGGCAACTGGAGTCTGTGTTTTCTTATCCTAGTTTGCTATCTTTAATATTCTTTGAGATAATTCAAAATGGATACTGGCTACTTCCTTTTTTACAAAAAAGTAATAATTTAAGTTTCTTAACAAAAAAAGGCCTGAAAACCTGATAAAAACAAAAACAAAATAAAACTACACCAAGACACAAAATAAACAAGAGCCCATAAATTCAGCAAAAAACCCAAAGGACTTAAAAAAAGCTATTAGAGAAAAGAAACAGATCTCCTACAATGGGAAGCCCATCAGAATCATGGCAGATTGTTTAACACAAACCAACAAGTCAAGAAGAGCTTTGAAAAACAAACAACAACAACAAAAAGAGCTCAGAGTGAGGTATTTCAGGTCCTGAAAGAAAACAACTTCCAGCCTAGATTGATATAGATGTACCCTGAAAAACTATTTTTAAAAATTAATGGAAAAATAAGACATTTCCATGACAAAGAACGACTGAAGAAATTCATGAGCACCAAACCAACGCTATAAAAAGTACTGAAAGATATTCTAGAAAGAGATTATTAAAAACCCACAACTCCAACCACCAGCTGGGCAAGCTTGAGAAGAGAAGAGAAAAGTAGGGAACCAATAGCAGGAGAATAACTTGAAAAAGATAAGCCAATACATATCAATTATACCAATGAATGTAAATGGCCTCAGTTAACTGATTAAAAGAAATAGATTGGCAGAGTGGATTAAAAAGCAAAACCCAACAATATACCGTATACAAGACATATAGTTAATTCAAAAGGAAATTCATAGGCTGAGAGTCAACGGATGGAAAACAATACTCCATGCCTCAGAAACCCAGAAAAAAGCAGGAGTAGCCATTCTGGCTGTTGACAATGTGAACTTCAAACCAAGAATGATAAAAAGAGATGAAGGTCACTAATACTTGCTGGGAGAAAACTGAAAGATGAAGAGGCAATAATCATAAATATATATGCAACCAATAGAGGAGCACCTAATTATGTAAAGAAAATATTAATAGCCATGAAAAATCAAATAAACAGTGACACAATCATAATGGAGGACTTTCAAACCTCATCGTCATTAAAAGACCAACTAGACAAAAAATCAGCAAAGAAATAACAGAACTAAACCAGACACATGAACAAGTGGACTTAGTAGATTTTTACAGTGTTACAGTCAACAACATCAGAATACACATTCTTCTTAGGTACACAGGAATATTCTCTAAAATAGACCATACACTAGCCCATAGAACATGCCTAAGGAAATACAAGAAAATGAAATCGTCCTGTACATATTATCTGACCATAGTGCATAGAATTGGCAATTATTGACAAGAGAAATTGCAAAAACTCCATAAACACATGGAAATTAAATAATATCCTTCTGAACAACCAATGAGTCACAGGTGAAACTAAAGAAGAAATTAAACAGAGCCAGCAAGATAGCTCAGAGGACTAAGTGCCTGCTTAGGACTAAGTTTCTTAGGCAAGCACAGAAACCACGGTTCAATGCCCAGTTGCACTGCCCAGCTCCACATGCCTCGGGTGTGCTGAGCCAGTCACTGAGTCTGGGTGTGGTGGTGCCTGCCTGTAATCCTAGTGCTGGGGAGGTTGAAAACAGGAGAATCATTATGAGTCCGAGCTGTGAAGTGAGACCCTGTACTAAATACATTAAAAACAAAACAAAACAAAACAAACAAACCTTGCTGATATCCCAGAAGCCCTAATGAAGCCTTTGTGTCACTGTGGCAGAGTGAGGACACCTCCACACCTCACCAGTCACAGCCTCTGTCCCACCCAACCAGACAACTTTCAACCACTGACAGAGAGCACAGGCCCCTGGCCCCTGACCTTGTTGATGGCTCATCTATTTATTGCTAGATGCTGCCAGAAACCAGCAGCATGCGCGGGATCTGCAAGAAAACCAGCAGTTAACATAATAGCATCAATGTAATGAAATAACCGCTTTTCTTGAGGGGCTGGCCAGGCAGCCAGATCCCTTGCCATCTGCCCACAGCGATTAGTAGGGCTGTACAAATAACCCTGTGAGGACACAGTAGGCGTCCACTGCCTTCATTCTCTGTGGAGGTGATGTGTTCTCTCAGCAGTTAGTCTATAGGGAGCATCATTGTGTGTGGAGGACGGCCACACCCAGGGTGCATGTGGGTACAGAGAGCTGTGCATGCTATAGGCTGGAGGAGGCAGAGGGCCTAAATCCAAGGTCACTGTCCTCGGGTTCAGTTTGATGGCACGTCCTCCACAGCCATCTGTGCAGGCTGTCTTATCCAGGAGTTGCACAGCGTTGCCATAAGTCAGACTAGAGTCTAGCCTGCCGTCCACTAACACAGCCCATGCTGCACACTTGTGGGCGCCGATGAGTGCAAGCTCAACGCAAGCCCTTCCGTCTTCTGGTGCCCCCTAGCTGGGCATCTTGGTCTTGTCCCTGGTCAAAATTAAACACCTGCGCAGTGTCACCCATAGAGACCTCATCGTCCTGCACCTGACGGCCAGGGTGTGGGCTGTTGTCTTCTGCTAGGGAGCCCTCTGCTTTCAGAACAGTTGTACAGATATAACCGCGCTCAAAGGGCTGACAGCCCCTCACTTGGTCCACTCTGTACCTGCCATGAGGAGGTCGAGCCACACCTGCACGTGGTCCTCCGTTCTGGCCCCTTCCCTCAGTCAGCTCGGGCCTCGGGATTGTCTGAACTCCGCACTCCTTTTGCCAGCCCTTGCATCTCCCCGAGCGGCCAGCCTCAACTGCACTGCAGAGGCCTCCTCTGCCTGGCCTTGGGCTCACTCCCAGCTTTGGACCTGTGTCTGGGCTCCCGGAACCCGCAGCATCGGTTGAGCTCCTCCCAGCTGCCCCTGGCCAGCTGCTTCTGCTGTTGCCCCTAGACAGCAAGCGTTCATGTGCAGCCCTCCCTCACGCGATTCGTGCCAGTCCACTCACCTTGCCACCTCCTCAGTGTCCGTCCCTTCCCTGGAGTCTCTCTGGCCATCAGCCATGTGGGCTCAGGCTCGACAAGGTGCTTCCCTTGCTGCAGCCCTGGCCTGGGTCCCCCTGCCTGCCTAGGCTCTGACTGGCTCCTGGATTTAGCTTCCACCCGTGTCTCCAGTGTGTGGTGCACACTTGCCCCAAGCCTTCCTGATGGACTCTAACCCTTCCTGGCCTCATGATGCCCTTCTTCACCTTCATGGCCTTGCTAGGCGCTGGCTCTTGCTTTCATTTTCTGTGTCACCACCCACTAGGCCTTTCTGTGAGGAGGCAGCTGAGGAGCCACCTCTCTGAGGAGGTGTCCTCAGCCCCCATGCTGCTCACTTACTGTTTATTGTTTCACTTCAAGTCCTTCTGAGGACACTGCATAGGAGAGAAGGCCTTTTTAATCTTCTCTGATATGCCCTAAGCATGGAAAACTGGCAGAGAAAAGGTACTCCATAAATGTTCTCATAAACCAAAGGACTTTGAAAACCCTGTGGTACTTTCCTCTTGCTGTGGTTATAAGTTGCCCACAAATGCAGTGGCTCAGGAAAAAGTTACTGACTTACAGTAGTGGAGACCAGAACTGCAAAGTGAGTTTCACTGGATAGAAGTAACGGTAGCAGCAGGACTGCTTTGAAGGCTGCAAGGGACAACCAAGACCTTGTCTACTCCAGCTTCCTAGAGACCATCTGCATTCCCTGGATGCTGACCCCTTCCTCTATAAAACCAGCTGTGTAGCACCTTCCATTCTCTGTCTGCTTATCTGTCTGTCTGTCTGTCTGTCTGTCTGCCTGCCTGCCTGCCTGTCTGCCTCTCTGTGTCCATCTGTCTCTCTGAGTGTGTATGTCTGTGTCTCCTGTTTCTGTCAGATCTCCTGCTCTGGTCCCGAACCCCTCCACTCTTTTAAGGACCACCCCCGCTATTACACTGGACCAACCCTAATAATATAACCTCTCCATCTCAAGATCATTGCCTTAATCACATTTGCAAAATACTTTTTATCATGACAGGATGAGACTATGGGATTCGCAGATTCTGAAGATTAAAATGTGGACATGTTCAGGAAATCTATAACTCCTCCTAACAGCCAATTTCTGGCTTATTCTGTTTTTCCTCTTTGAGCTTGAAACAAATGATCCACAGGTCCAGTGGAGCCCTCAGACATGATCTCATCTCGTGATTTCACTTCCTGTTTCCTTCCCCAGCTCAGGTCCCCCAAGTATTTCAATAGCTTCCTAAGGAGTCTCTGTGTGAAGACTTGCTTCCCAAACTCATCCCCTAGCCCAGGAAGATGGCTCAGTCAGTGGCTTCAGTGCCTGCCTGGCAAGGGCAAGGTTCTGAGTTCAATCCTTGGTACCAAAAAGGAGTTCCAATTAATCCCCTATTCCAGATTAATCTTAATGGTACTTTTTTTTTGGGGGGGGGCAGAACTGGGGATTGAAGGCAAGTGCTTACTCTACTGAGTTCTCTCCCCAGCTCCCTAAAATGGTACTTTTTAAATATATGATGCTTATGGTTTCAAATTATGCCTCAAAAAGCTACAGGAAGTAGAATAATCCAAAAGAAAGCAAAATAAAGGTGAAAATTCTATATGCACCAGAAAAAGAGAAAGCCTCATCCCTCAGGCAATAGGGACGGGTGGGTGTGGGGTACCGACAGTTCCCTATTGGGCAGTGGCAAAGGAAGGCAGCCACGCTCAATATAGCGAGAGCGAACTGCATCAGGTGCCTCAGGTTCGACGGCAACGACTCATAATCCTGATGCAGCTTCCACTTTTGGGAATGTTCAAGGGGAGCACAGGGCCAGATGTGCTACTTACAGTTACTTCCAGTTACAAATGCACGCAAATCTGGACTTCGCATCTAAGACCAGCAACTGTCAACCTGTAGACCGAGCTGGAACACGGACCTATGTCTCGCGCCCTGGCTTTGGCCAGTGCTGTGGGCGTGGCCAGAAGCTGAGGGCGTGGCCGGTACTGAGGTACCTGCACTGTGGGCCTGGCCATGCGCTGTGGGCGTGGGTGCCGATGGCCTAGAAGAGCAAGACGACTTCTTGGAAAGGCTGGATCCAGTTTTGGGGCAGAGCAACGAAGTTGATAACTTTGTTTACTTGGTCCTTTCCCTTTCTTCATCCCTTTTCTCTCTTTTTTCTTTCTTTCTTTTCTTTCTTTCTTTCTTTCTTTTTTCTTTTTTGTGGGACCAGGGTTCGAACTCATGACCTTGCACTTGCCCAGCAGGCACTTGTGCCTCGGAGCTATCTCCCCAGCCCCCCTTTCTTTCTTTCTTTCTTTCTTTCTTTCTTTCTTTCTTTCTTTCTTTCTATCTATCTTTCTGTCTTTATCTTTTGTCTCTCTCCTTCCTTATCTTGTCTTCTCTTCCTTCCCTCCTTTTCTTTTCTCCTTCTCCTTCCCCAGAGACCGCCTACCTGCGCCCCAAGCCCTTTCATTGTTTTGATTATCAGACAGGGTGTTACATTACTCAGGATCAAATTTGTGATTTTCCTCCCTCATTCTACAGGGTAGCTGTGACCACAGAGCTGCACCCACATGTAGGGGCTGTAGCTCGTGTTAAATTATAAGACAAAACAAAAGAAAGCCACAACCTCAAATCCAAAACAAACAATAGTACTAGAAACAGAAACAGAAACAAAAAAAAAAATCAAATATTGAGAGGCCACAGCAGGTCGGCATTAGCTTTTGTCTGACAGTCTTCTATTCTCCGGTTATTCTTATTCTGGCCCTATTCTGACGTCTGGATCCTTACGTCCAGTGGTAGGTTAGTCATGCTTATCTGCATATCCAGCTGTAGCCAAACTCAGTAAACTGTAAAATCGTTATCATTTCTTTGAAATCTATGCCATCTCCTGCAGCTCCGAGTCGGTAAATGACAAGATCTGAAATCGGCATTGTCTTGTCCTTGACTCCCCATTCTTCCTCGAAGGCCACTCCGCCCTGTCCCTGTCATGCACACCGCCCACCTTGACACTGCTGTGTTACAGGAGTTACTGCATCAGGCGCCCAAAGAATCTCACTTCCCAAGCCTTCAAAGAGCAGCTGGTGATCTTTTGAAAATGAAAACATGACTATGCTTAAAATTCTTTTCTAAGGATAAAGCTTTTAAAAATTGGATCCTGAGTTTCTCTTTGATGTCCCCCTCCGCCATGCCCTCTTGCATCACAGCTCCAGTAGAGCCAAGCCTGCTCCCCATCTTTATGCAGCTGTTCCCATGCTGTTCCTGCTGCCAGGCACAGCCACTGCCCACGCCAGCTTCACCTGGCCAACTCTTTTCCTTAACATGAAGCTCAGCTCATGACCACATCTTGGGTCATCTGTACCCCTATTCCTCAGCAGCTCCTGGTATCCTAAATCTCCCTCTAATAAACCTCTTATTACTACCTTACCTGCACTGATAATTACCTACTTAGTCTTGCAGTGTTGAAAACTACTTACTGTTGTTGGCTAGACTCTAATTCATCTCTTTACTAACAGTGTCTACTAAAATGCTTGCCACATATCAGGCGATTAGTTGGTTAAATAAATATTTGCAAGAAACAAGCCTATCATCCCTTAAAGTGTGCATGTTTTCTGGCTGCCTCCTGACATCGCTGAGTTCCCCAGAGCATGCCTCTTAGTGACGAGAGGGAGGATATGACACTGTGCAGGAAAGAGTGGTAGTCTGAACCGGGACAGTGATGCACACAGGAAGAAATATAGACTGAGTCTTCAAATACTTACCATCTTCCTCCTAACTTCCACTCAGAGACGTTAAACATCAACACAGCAGTCCTAAGCTACTGGAACCCTTGAGACTGGTAGCATTCAATGAGTTCAACAATCTTATACAAAAGGCAGATTTTTCTGAAACCCTGTTCTGACTGTTTCTGGAGACATTGCTTTCTCTCTAGCAATAGACAATGAAATAAACCACAGTGGCTGCCCCACAGTTGAGCAAAGGTAGACTTGGCCTGATTACTCCTGATTTTAAAGGTCCGCCAGCAAGCAAGTCAAACAAAATGGAAGCAAGCAGAACAGAATCCTAAAAAGGACACCAAGAGCTTGTCAGGTAGTGCTAGTGAAAACAGTTCATTTTAAAGATAGATATTTCCTAAATATCTGTGCCAGGAAACTTAGTAATAAAAGTAAACTTGGATCGTTTATTTGTTTTTTTGTTGCCCCACCATGGCTGGCAAGGGGCAGTGGGCACTCATGGGTCTCAGAAGTCACTGGCCAAAAAGCATAGGTGCTTGGAAATCAGGGGAACAAAATCTCCAATATGTGAAGGCAACCTGAAGGAGAGGCCTGCCAGACACATTCTAGTACTGGTGGGATTTAGAGAAAGAAGCTGCACCACCTTTGACTGCAGCAGCAGAAATCACCCTGGGGATGGAGGTGGGGAGGCATCTTAATAATTTTTTTTTTCTTGTTTCAGAACTTTTGTTTATTTATTTATTTTTATGGCCGGCTCAGCCTGCCCTGAGGGCAGGGGTGGCACAGCATGTGGTGCCAGGGATCTAACCGCAGTCCCTGCAGCTGCATCTTTCCTAAGCAGGTGCTTTACACCACTGAGCCATCCTGCTGGCCCAAGGAGGCATCTTAACTGGCTTAATTAATCCATCCCTGTTAAGATGCTATAACTCCTTCAATCCTTCCCCATTCTTATTGAGATGCCATAAACATAAAAGAGTTAAAAGGAAAATGACTTATCACAAACAAGAATCCTGTCACTTCTTGAGTCAACCTCGACATTCCTTCAAGGTTGCCATGGAAACCAAGAAGATATTTGAGCAAAAAACGAAACCAAGAATGAGGCCAGACATGCTTCTGATCTGTAAGGATTGGGGAAGCACCTTTGGATACCAGCCAGACATTTAAGATCTGCAACCCGGGAAGGGTCTGAAGCTTTATTAGTAAACTCTTTTTTTTCCAAGTTTTTGGTCTCACATGAAAGTAATCTTGCTGTTTCAACACCATCTGGGGGAAAAGTTTTAACTTTAGCCCAGGGGAAGCTAAGTACAGCAGTAGCAGCTGGGCTGCTGCACTAGCAGGTACCACCTGTCAGTGCCCACCTATCAAACCTCTCTTCCATGAGAACAGGGCGCTTGGCAAGTGAGACACCTGCAGATCAAAGCACTAGAGAGACAAAAAGCTAGTGAATCACTCAGAGGGCAACTGAGTCCTTGGAAAAGCGACAGCCCTTGCTAGGGAGAGAGCTGAGGCCCAGTGACTCACAGCAGCAGGCAGCATTTGGGAGGGACTGAGTGATTCAGGGGAGGCACGAAGACCCCTGAGCAGCACCAAGTGGCCACTTTTCCACTGCTCCCCTGAACACCAGTGCGTTCTGGGCCTAGGGATATGCTTGCTGCCCCTGTCCTCCAGATGTGGCAGTACTTGGTGCCCACGCGGGAAAGTGGTACAGAAAGAGGCCACAGGGCATATCATTGTAGCAGAAGGGGCAGACATCACAAAGACCCCTTCACGCAAAGAAGGCTGAGGCAGGAGGATTGCAGGGAGTTTGAGGCCAGCCTAGGCTACATATGAAGTCCAGCCTGAACTAGCAAGTCCCTGCCTCAAAAGAAATAGTCACTTCAGAAATCAGCCGAACTGGATCCTTGACTGTCACATTGTTGTAGGCAACCAAATTAGATAGAAATATTATAGGCAGTCAGATAGGGCCAGGCCCTGAAGGGCAATATGGAAAACAACTTAACTATACAGCTTTGCAAGAGAAAGACACCCCACCTATGGGCCAGACCTTAAAACGAAAGAGTAAAGAAATGCAGCCGCCCATTCACTTAAAGTTAAATATCAGGGATTAATATTCTGAATGAGTATTGATCACCCTAAAAGAGCCTAAACCAGCCTGAAACTCAACCCCAACAAAAAGAACCCTTATTCAGTATTCATGCCCGCTTGCTATGGGACTTGCTTCCCAATTTGCTCCTGATTTAATCAATTTTACCTGAACAGTGATGCTTGTAATCTCATTGGCTGACCATGACTTTGTCCCACCTCATGACCACCTAAGCAAGTTCCTCTAGTTTCACCTTAGGTCCGCCTTATCACATGGTTTTGCCCTATAAGACCCCTAAAAAAGACAGTTTCGCGGGCAACCCACTAGTGTCCCCCTTCTGTTCCCCTCTTGGACTGAAGCTTTCTTTCCCAATAAATATTCTATTCTAAACCTCTATCTCGTTCCTAAAATTCATTCTTTGGTTTTAGAGAACAGGAACTCATCCAAGAGTTTTTCAGGTTAGAAGATCAGTTTTTCTTCCTGCATCAGTCTGGCCCTATCCTACTGTGCATGACTGAGTACGGACTGAAACCTCCGGGAACTATGAGCGAAATAAACCTTTCCTTCCTTCATTCTAGGCGTCAGGTACTTGTCCTGTGATGAGTGTGTGTGTGTGCGTGTGTGTGATGTTTGTATATGTGGAAAGGAGAATAAGAATTAATTAGTGCTTTATTTTAAATAGCATCTTGTGGGCGTGTCAACCTTCACCAAGAACCTTCACCAAGAATAGGGAATTGAAACAGGCTTTCCAGCAAGACCTTAATTGGTTCTGATCTTCCTACAGCTTCTTTCAATCCCTAAATATACTTCCACCCCTCTTCTTTACCCACAACAGATAACCTGTTGTCAAACCCCTTCCCCACCAAGGTGCCACTACAGAAGTAGCATCAGCAAATTCCTTTCTCCTTTCTTCTCCTTTCATGTGCTAATAGCTCTTCTTTCTTTCCTTTTACTTGGAGTCTTTCACTCTCTTCCTTTTCTTCCTTCTCATTTTTCCCATTCTCTGCATCCCAGCCTACTTGCCACCAGTACTACATATCATTACAAACAAGTTTTAAATTACACGGTTGAAGGAGAGGAACACTGCCAAACTCTTTGAAGTTACCGTTACCCTGATACTAAACCAAACAAGAATTCGGCAAAATAAACAAAGCTATAGCCAAGTCTTCTTGATGAAATAGCTGTAAAATCCTGAACAAGATGCTTGCAAACCTAGTGCGACAGGTCATTAAAAAGACATTATGACCCGGTTGGCCTCATCCCAGAGACAAGGGACGGATGGCTCACAGGTGCATGAAAAGCCTTTGACAAAACCCAATATTGTTTCATTTTTTTAAAGAATATAAAATGGTGAAAAAAAATACAAATGATACAAAATTTCATTTAACAAAGTAATAGAAATTTGACAATGGTTGTTGAATTGCATAATGTCATCTTCAAGTTAATTATTTAGTTTTCAATCAGCAATAATCGTGCCTCAGATAAACCTCATTGGCTATGATACTATCACTGCACGAAGCTCAAATTAGTTGTTTAGGTTACCAGATATAAACCTGCAAAATTGTTGTTGGTTTTTGTTTTTTTTTTTTTAAGTTATAAGAAATTAGAAATAAAAAAATTCTAAGAATTAATTGCATCTTTCAGTAGACCGACAGAAATCAGCAGTATAATTATCCAAACTACCCTGCATCTATATATCATTTCATTCTTTCTTTTGTCCTTTTGCTCATCCTAATTTTTCCTTCCCATTGAACAGATTCTTCCCCTTTCAAAGCGTCTATTGTTCCTTTCAGATTTTAGTTACTCTTTCAGGTTCTCACACTAGTGAGACAATAGGATGTTTGAGCATGTGGGTCTGATGTATTTCACTTATCAAGATAGCCTCTAGTTGCAAACATTTACCTATAAAAGCCTCAAATTTATCTTTTTTTACAGCTGAGTAATACTGCATTGTGAAAAAATAACACATTTTTGATCCATTCCTCACCTGATGGACCTTTGGATTATTTCCAAGACAATGACAAATTGTGCTGCTGCAAACATGGATGGATGGATATATATATATATATATATATATATATATATATATATATATATACAATTTCTGTGGTATGATGTTTTTAGTTCTTTTGGAAAAACACCTAGGAGGAGAATAGCTGGCTTGAACGGGAGCTTCAGTCCAGCTTTTTGAGGAGTGTCCTCCACACTGACAGCCACCCACAGCCACTCCCACCCACAGTGGACAAGGGTATTTTTTTCCCAACAGCCTCTCCAGCATTTGTTAAGGGCTGATTTCTTAATGATAGCCATTCTTTCTGGGAAAAAGATGCAATCTCAGCATTTTTAAGAGGTTTAATTTTTTTATTTTCATTCACAACTTTTGTTTCTTTATTTATTTATTTTTATGGCCGGCTCAGCCTGCCCTGAGGGCAGGGCTGGCACAGCATGTGGTGCCAGGAATGGAACCGTGATCCCTGCAGCTGCCCAAGCTTTCCTAAGCAGGTGCTTTAGACCACTGAGCCATCCTGCCAGGCCCCTAAATTATTTAGTTATTTAGTATAGGGTCTTGCTAGGCAGCCTGGACTTATAGTGAGCCTTCTGTTTTAGCCTCCCCAAGACTGGGATTACAGGTGTACGCCATCGTGCTATTTCACTGACCAGCAGAACTGGGAATTGAACCTGGGTCTTAGCACTACCAGGCAGGCACTTAGAGCACTGAGGTATCTCCCTGACCCTCAGCATTGTTTTAATTTGCATGTCTTAAATGATCAGTGATGCTGGACATTCTTTCATATATTTATTTGCCATTTATATTTTTTCATTTGTGAAATGTAAATTCATCTCAAAATCTATTTTTGGATTGGGTCTTTGAATTTTGGAGGCTGATTTTTTTTAATTCTTTACATATTCTAAGTAGAAGTCCTTTGTTTCAGAGACAGTCAGCTATCATTTTTTCCCTGATTCATAGGTTCTTCCTATTCATGAGTGAAGCATATCTTTCTATTTTAGGATATTCTTTATGATTTCTTTTTTGAGAGTCCTCTAATTTTCACTGTATAAATATTTTACTTCCATTGCAAGAGTGATTCTTAAGAATTTCATTTATGGGGCTGTTATTGTGTCATTGTGAAAGGCACAGTTTTCCTAATTCCTTTCTCAGTGCATTTGTTGCTTGTGTATAGAAATGCTACTGAATTTTGAGTGCTGACTTTGTATTCTGCTGCTCTACTGAATTTGGTTATTAAATCTCCAAGTCTCTTGATGGAGTTTTTGGGATTCTTCTGTAGAATGTCATATCATCTGCAAAAAATGATAATTTCATTTTTTTCCCAATCATTATTCTTTTTATTCCTCTCTCTTGTCTTATTGCTCTGGCTGATGCTAACAGAACTATATTGAACAGGAGTGATAACAGTGGATGTTCTTATCATCCTGATTTGAAGTGAAGTCTTTGAATTTTTGTCCATCGAGTATAATGTTGGCTATTGGTTTGTGATTGATAGCTTTTATTAGGTTGAGGTAAAAACCATATATTCCAATATTTTGTAGACTTTTTTTTAAATCATGAATGAGTGTTGCATTTTGTCAAAAGCTTTTTCTGCTTCTATTTGAGTATCATGTGATTTTTGTCTTTGGCTCTGTTGATATGATGTATTACCAGTACAGATTTCTGTATATTGAACAATCCCAGAATTCCTGGGATGAATCCCACTTAGTCAGGATATATGATCTTGATGATTTGCTGCTTTCTGTTTGCTACTATTTTATTGAAGATTTTTGCATCTGTATTCATTGGGGAAATTGGCCTGTAGTTCTCTCTCTGTCTCTCTCTCCTCTCTCTCTTTCTCCTCTCTCTCCTCTCTCTCTCTCTCTCTATCTCACTCTCCCTCCCTCCTTCCCTCCCTCCCTCCCTCCCTCCGTGGGTCTTTCTCTGGTTTTGGTATCAGGGTAATAATTTTCTCCAGGAATAAGTTTAAGAGAATTGCTTCCATTTTTATTTCATTGAATTGAAGAATTTGAGAAGAGTTGGCGTTAAATCTTTTCTAAATTTCTTGTGGAATTCAGCTGTGAATATATCAGGACCTGAGCTTCCTTTGTTAGGAGGTTTTTAAATACATTTTTCACCTCATTCACTGACATTAGATTATTCGAAATGTTTATACCATCCTGATTGAGCTCTGGTAGTTTTTATGTATCTAGGAATCTATTTCTTCTGTGTTTTCCATCCTGTGAGAATAAAGATTTTGGAAACAGGTATTGATGATCTTGTGAATTTCTATAGAATATGTAGCAATTTTGCCCTTTTCATTTCTTACTGCATCAACTTGAATTTTTTCTTTTTTGGTTGGCTAGGGGTTTATCAATTTTATTTATTCTTTCAAAGAATAAACCCTTCAATTCATTAATTCTTTGCATTGTTTTCTTAGTCTCCATTGTGCTAATTTCTGTTTTGGTCTTTATAACATCCTCCTTTCTCTGGGATTTGGGCTTCACTTGCTCTCCTTTTCCTGGGAGGTTGAGTGGGCTTGGAAGATAGCTCAGCAGAATAAGTGCTTGCCTGGCAAGCACAAGGGCCTGAGTTCAATCCCCAGTTCAAAAAATAAAAAAACAGTACTTCTAGGCAGTTGAGGTGTAGCATGAGATTATTTACCTGGGCTCATTCTATTTTCCAGATGTGAGAATGGGAAAAAAGTTTTTGCCAGCTCCTCCTTGGAGAGAGGATGAATATCTAATATCTAGACTGTTACAGTTTATGTCTAGTTGTCCCCCCAAAGCCTCATGCAGTCATGGAGCAGGGACTTCTGTAGATTGAGACTTGACTCATGAGTCACTGGGATTATGTGATTTAGTACTGATCTAGAGTTTGAGACTTGACCCATGATCCTTGGGATTATGTGTTTTAAGTACTTCTGGGATTATGGGTGTAGTCTAAGGCAGATAGGCTGAGGTAGAGAGCCTGAATGTAATATAAAGAGAGACAGAGAGGCAGACTAGCGCTGTTGCTCTCTGCTCCCTTGGTTGTTTCATCGCCTCTGTTGCCATTGTTGCTGTTTCCGCCACTATAAGCTGGATGCTCTCTGCTCTGTTCTACTCAGCCTTGGGCCAGCCAAGTATGGACTGAAACCTCTGGTAACTGTGAGCTAATAAACCGTTCCTTCCTTCATCTTGAGTGTTGGGTATTTGTCCCAGTAACAAGTAAAAAGTAACTAAGACATAGACTAACATCTAGAATATATAAAAAACTAAAGAAAAGATCCCCCCAAAATTAAAAGACCCAATCACAAATGGGCCATTCAAATGAGTAAGTGTTTTTCAGAAGTACAAATGGCCAATAATAACACACAAAATTTTTTTTAGCCTATTTAGCCACTACAGAAATGCAAATCAAAACAATCTTGAGAATCCATCTTACTTCAATAAGAAAAGCTATTATGAAGGACCCAAAACACAGCGAAGGCTATGGAGGTTGTTAGGATAAAGAGACCTTTCTACATTGTTCATGGGAATGTAAACCGATACAAGCAGAAACACCAAAACTACCCCCAGGATTTGGAGGCAGATTTATTTACGTTGACAGGCACTGATAGGGCTCATTCCCAGAGTACCAAGCCCTGATCCCAAGTGCTCTAGGCTTTATTTGATGCCTAAGCAGGAGGCACAAAGGAGTACAGAAGCCTGGCAGTCTCCTCGTTAGCTAGCAGGGTGAGATCCTGGATTCCAGGGGTACATTAATGGCCATCAGTTTCTGAAGCCTGGACCAATGGTGCAATCAGGCATACTGTGTGTTTGGTTATGCTTTCATGATTACAGGAATCAAGAAAGTAGTTGCAAAGACATAAAGCAGTTACTGAGCTAGGTGGTCTCAAAAGAACAAAGTTTGAAAAAGCACAATTTCTCTTATGCAGGTTTCCCTTTCAGTACAACCTCTATGGAGACGATTCTTTAAACAACTAAAACTAAAAATGCACCTTGACCTATCTGTAATTCTCTGGACATCTTTCCAAAAGAAAGTAATAATATTACAGTGATACATGCACACCCATTTTATAGGAGCACAACTCAGAATAGCTAAATTATAGCTGTAGCCTATTTGTCGAGCAACAGATAGATAAAGAAAATATGAAGTATATACACATACACACACCATCGAGTGTCCTGAGCTCTAACGGATAAATTTGAGGTGCCTGTAGCAAAGTGGCTGGTACTAGAGACCATGATGTAATCGAAATATACCAGACATAAACGTTAAAATTGTTTTGTTCCTGTACTATGAAATATCTAAAGTGTAAATAATTTAAAGAGCAAAATAAAAAAGAAATGGCAGGGAATGGAGAAGGGAGAAGGGCTCTCAGGAAGCAGGGAGATGGGGTGTGCAGGAGGAAGGAAAGGTGGTCAGGATGCAGTGGGTGTGTGTACCAGTCGCCCAAGGCAAATGTGATTCATGGGCCTCACAAGCATATAGTAACTGAAAAAAGAAAAACTCGATGCGGTCTTCGGTTTGTTTATTTATTTATTTATTTATTTATTTATTTATTCAAGAATACAATGTCTTTTTTGGTCTGTAAACTTTAGTTGCTAACCATCCAGAAGAAAAGTTTGATGATATTATTACCCTATAGCAGAGGAAGTTGAGCTTAACATCACTATCTGTCAAATGCCTTAGATATAACACGGAACTGGTATTTTCCAACTATCATTGATATTCTAAATTTTTCCCCAACAAGTTTATTCAGTCTTCAGACTCATTATTCATCTAATTAAGCTGTTCTTTACAATGAACATTGTTCAGTGACTGGTAGGCCCTGTATAGGATAGATAAAAATAGAAGAATGATGAACTCAATTAAAGTTGTGTTGGAGAAACTTTTTTTTTTTTTTTAAGTGAATATAAACCTTTCAACTTATAAACTAAAAGTTTACAAGTCACTTCTTCTTCTTCTTTTTTTTTTTTTTAAGTGAATATAAACCTTTCAACTTATAAACTAAAAGTTTACAAGTCACTTCTTCTTCTTCTTTTTTTTTTTTTTAAGTGAATATAAACCTTTCAACTTATAAACTAAAAG
>PVJA010030713.1:0-25556 GCA_004027025.1 Myocastor coypus
AAGCCAAACATTTTCTTTGTAAAACTTGGCATCTCATTCTGGATCACCTGAGCGATGGTGGAAAGATCTCTTGTCCTCTCCTCTGGACCACAGCATCTAGGGCATCGGCTGAATTCTCAAGTCTTCAGGCAGACAGTGCAGGGAACCGCTCAAAGTGGACACACATCTATCATTGCTTCTTAGACCATGCGTTTTCTCATCCCACTTGCATGGGCTGTGATCAGTTCTTTAATGAATACTGTAATCCAATCAAGAATTCCTACCTGGAGATTGTGTCTCAGTGGTGCTTTCCATGGTTGAGGTGACATCTCTAAGGAAAAAGTCACATCATGGCCAAGTTTGGAAGTCCCTGAGCCATTTACTTTCAACTTTGAGTTCCCAAATTCTAATGTGTGAGGACACTGGACATCTGGGGCAATATGACTGTAGTCATGAAAGCAAATTGCATTCAACCAGTTTACCTTTTAAGCGGGATGGCCCAAATGTAGCGAGGGTCCACACTGATGGTGCTGTGTTCTGTTCCATACCTTTAACTTGCCCTATCCTCCTTAGGGAAGGGTCCACATCGTGCTCAGGGTCTTGCTACTAGATTGGACTCATAGTAATCTGTCTGTCTACAGCCTCCCAAGAGCTGGGATTATAGGTGCGTGCCACCACAGCCAGTCTCAATTGCCACCTCAGCGCCATGGGGGCGGGGCCGGCACGGCAGGCCTGAGGATCAAACCCTTGGCCCTTGCACATGCTTGTAGATGCTTTAATCTGCTGAGCTATTTGGCTGGCTCTCATACCTTTAATAAGTGAAAGTCTAGAGCATAGATTTTATTTTACTAGCAATACACACACACACACACACACACACACACACACACACACACATTTTATTTCTTAGAATGAAATCATGTCAGGTAGTGGAATGTAACAGGCAAGGCCAAAGGCTCTTGAAGTCAGAAGAACCCAATCTTAAATTTTAGCTCTGCACGTTTTGGCTGCGTGATCTTGGGCATACTGCTTACCCTCTCCCAAACTCTGTTCACCCATGGAAAAGGGATAATGGTGCTGACCTGAAAGTCTCCAGTACACAATCTATTTAAAGATTTGGCCTGGTGTCCAAAGGGTTGGACCAGATAAATCACTGAGAGATTTAAACAACAACCAAAAGGGGGGACAGCGGGGTGGGATAAGAAAAAGAAAGAAAACTGACCAGAAGTTTGAAAGTTCTGCAACACAGAAGAGTTTTGCTAGCGCAAATTTAGGGTCGAGATTTCATGTCTTACTCCATGCCTCTTCACGCTGCTCTCTGAAGTCAGTTCCTGGGCAATGTTGGCATGGCTGGAACCAGGTCCGTGTGAGGCTCAAGCGTAATGCACTGCTGCAGGTCAGCACCTTGTGCTCAGAGGGGTTACTTAGCTTGTCCACATGCTGAGCAGGCGGTGGGACTCCAGAGCTGCACTGATTCGCCACCCACCCACTTTGCTCTGGTCTTCATGGCTTCTCTTCGCCTACCACCCTCATCACTGAGAAATTCCTTGAGTAGGCAGAAAAGCAGATCTACAAGGGCAGGGCAGGAATTGAGCATGGGCCACACTCAGTTCTAAGCCTACCTCCAAGGTCTTTTTGGGGATTTGGTTTCTGTTGGGCTAACTTTGAGGAAGTTTGATCAAATTACCAGCAACTGAAATAGCTATTTATATTTAGTTTTGTTTTCTTAGTCACATGGGAAGTCATCACTGTGAGACAGGAGCTGAGGGCCACACACAAGGAGAGACCCAGTAATGGAGCAATAATTACTGAGGTCATAGATCCCACTTTGGGCCCAATCTGGCTTGGGGGTCTTGTGACTGCTGGGAAGGAGCTTCGGTATTTAAACTCCATTTGAGTCGTGCTATTCTGGATAAAGTTCAAGTCTGCCGACATTAAAATGTCAGCTATGTGGAGGAAATTAGGAGACCCGAAATATAAATAGTTACTGCATCAGAAAGGCAGATTCAGGAAACCTGGTTTCTGATTCAGCAAAGTTACAATTGGGGCAAGCGACAGAAAGTTCTCCTGGAGAGCCATGGGGCTGGCTGTGGCTTGGGAACACAGGAAGGAGGTTGGGGGATAGGTTTGAATTGCCTCAGAGGCCACAGACCAGTGTCTTCTAGAGAGAAGAGAGGGTAAAAAAAAAAAATTAAAACAAGCAAAATGGCAAAGGAAACTTAAAGTTGACCATAAGTTGGCCTTGGAATAGCATCTGACAGGAAGGAAGAATGTGTTTGTGGTGGGAGGTGGTAACAGGAATGTGAAGACAATCTGCAAAACTGGTGACAATAATCTTATCTGACAAAGGCCTACAAGGACACAGAGGCCACCGCTGTCTTTTCACACTTTGACTAAAGTGACCGGACTTCAGGGTGTGAACCTGTAAGACTGAATGAAAATTTGGCTTCTCTAAGGCACCGTGGGCAGTGCTGTGTGGCACACAGGTGGTATCAGAGTGACAACAGCAGGATGTTGTAGCTTGAGTCTTGCCCAGAAGCAGATACTAAGATAAGAATGCTGGTGCAAATAATTTGGTCCAGGGGGAGATTGCAGGAAACACTGGTAGGGGTAGAAGTAGAAAGTGAAGCTGATGCGGAGATGGCCGTGTGAAGGTACCCGGGTAGACAGCTTATCACTGTGAGGAAGAGAGCTTAAGCCCTCTCTGAGGAGTAGGCATCATCGGGTCCTCAGGAAACCTATCCTCACCACCCTTCTGGCGTTTCCAAGCTATGCTGAGGCCAATGAGAGTTGGTGAAACTAAGAGGTGGAGTCTCATTGGAAGAAATAGGTCATTGGTGGCATCCCTTTCAGGTGTATCTTCTCCTAGTATCTTCCTTCCTTTTTCCCTCCCTTGGGCTCTCCCTCTCTTCTTCCTGGCCACCATGAGGTAAGTGCTTTTGCTTCCCACAATCCTCTGCCACAATATTTCTGCCTCATCATAGGCTTAAAGCAATAGAGCCATCTGACCATGAACTCAAATCATGAACCAAAGAAATCGTTTTCCTCTTTTAAGTTGTTCTCCTCAGGGATTTTGTTATGGTGATGGAAAGCTGGCTAACACAGTATACCTGAACCCCATGTGCCAGCATTGGTAAAGAGGTCTTCTCCCATGTGACCATTACATCCTTGTGGACCTGATGGATCCAGAGGCTAGAGGGACTATAGCCAGAGCAGTTTGGGGTGGTATTGGACTGAAATGGCAAATACTAAAGGAGTGCATCTGCTGCAGGCAGCTCTTGGGAGAATCCCTGCAAGTGCAGATGTCAGTGTTGTGGTGTTTCATACTTCCCCACCCCCCACAAGCTGAACAAGAAGTGAGCAAAAACACTTTAGGACCAGAAAGGAGCTCAGTTAGGAGCCAGGGACGTCAGAGAGGAGCCAGAAGAAGCAAGCAGAGGCTATCATTTTCTCGCTATTCCTTGTGAAAAAAGAAAAATCATGTGTCCTTCATCAGGTTCAACCCTTCCAGTACCCCATGTTCTCACGCTGAGGGTCATGTGGGTGCATGAATGCAGCCACTTCTTCAAAGTGGAGCTGATCATGGGAGAAAAATTTTGCTATGTCAAAAAAAAAAAAATGCAGCTGCTTTTGTTGGCACAGGAAGTTTCACACATTAGGGAAAAGGGGAATCTCTGAGCTTTCCATTAACATGGTCTAGGAGTCAGGCTGTTCTTTAAATGAATCTCTGGGCCAGAATAAACTTCTGTTTGCTGACTTGACTTTGCCACTCCTGTCTCCACCCACTGCCCTTCAGCACCAAGCCCAGGCAAGGCCTCTGACACCAGCCAACCTTCTGGAGGCATCCAGAGAGCTGATCTGAAGCAGGCTTAGGGCATCTCTTTTCAGTAAATGGCCCTATTTGTCTACCAGGTTTTGAAGTGGGCTCTCAGAATGCTCATGGTGCAACTTCTTCCTGTCAGAGCGGTGTTGAGCTTTGTTGTTACCCAGGGGATAATGTAAGCTCCTCTGACCTCAAAGGACCAGTCAGCCCAGGGAACTGCATTGGAGCTCTGATTTCCTGGACATGTGAATGTTACCTTATTTGAAAAAAGACTCGAAGCATGAGATTAAGTCAGGGATCTTGAGACTATCCTGATTTGTCTTCACATGGGCAGAGGGCCACAAGACACACCGAGAGAAGGTGATGTGATGCTGGTGTGGAAGCAGAGACTGGACAGAGGGCCTACAAGCCACGAAAGGTGGACAGCCACCAGCTGAGGAAAAGGCAGGGGCCCTACCCTTTGCTGCAGCCATACAGTTGCGGCTCACTGCTCTTGACACCTTGATCTTGGACTCCAGACTCCAGACTGTGAGAGAAAAAGAAAATGCCACCCTGTCATGAAGTCGCTGGCAGTTCCATCATCTTATTCATGTGCTGCAGATATAACTCCAGCGTTGGGCTCGCCGTGCACAGAAGCATCCAGTTCTGCGAGCAGGCCCGTAGCGGACTCCTCCTTCATCGTCTCCATCCTAGACAATAAGTCAAAGTGACCTTAACTGATTGAAACTCTTTTCCCCTTTGTCTACCCCTCATCCTTCTATATGAAGGTTCTTTCTTTCAGATGTTTCCTGCCACTTGTACTTCTCTGTCCTGCAAATTTGTTCCCTTCAGCAGCGTTTCCCATGGCGATTCACTTTTCTCTCAAGCTGTGTCTACCCTTGGCAAGGTCTTTAGTTCCTCTGCACTTACGAAGAGAGAAAGCTGTTGCTCAGTAGCGATGTGTTAAGTCAGAGCACAGATTGGGGGTGGTGAGAGGCGAATCTCTCCTTCCCCTAATGCTCATGGAAACATGAAAAAAGAATCAAGTGTAACCCTGTAGTCTTTGTTTCTTTCTCAACAACAAGGCATGATACCAGACATCCACAAATTTAAAGGTGGAGAGGTTTATTTTGGCTTAGTTTTAGTCCAAGGCAGAAGGGACAAGGTGGGAGCATCTGGAAGGGGGAAAACTCTTCACATCATGGAGGTCAGGGAGCAGAGAGGTGAGGGAGGAGTCATGGAGGCAGAGGCACCCTTCCAGGTCAGGGATGCAGTGACCACCTCCTTCGACCTCACCGTACCTCCTAAAAGCACAGTCAGCTTAGAATGCAGCCATGCAGGAATCTACCGGCCAGTACTGCACATAGCCCACCATGTTCTAGAAGCCCCACCCCCAACACAGGAGGCTTCTGGGGGGACATCTAGATTGAAACCCTAATGCCTGCCCTGACAAGGCCTAGTCTATAGCAGACCTGGAGCAGGGACAACTCTTAGAAATCTTTGTACCTCATTAATAGCTACTGTCCAATTGAGAAAACTAAAACATGCCAGAATTGTAAAGCAAAGGGTTCAGTTTGGGGTAGTTGGTTTTACAATCTGAATGGGGAAAGTGGAAAGGCAAAGGAAGGCAAGGATTAGTGACTGGAGACAGAAGCTACCATGCCTCAGGCGAGGGAGCAGAGTGCAGTGGCGTACCCAGATGACTCAGTGGGCCAAGGAGGTGGCCACAGCTGGAGCCACACTGCCGTTGCCGCTGTCGCACCCTTAGCTCCTGTAGGCTCTGCCTTGACTGCCATGGTGGCCACAGCACAGCTGCTGCAGCTGCTGCTTTTAGAGGTTAGAAACATGGCTGACTCCTGGATTTAGAAGTGCTTTTTAAGGGAAATATGTGGAATTGATGCAGGGAAGCAGTGATGCTCTGGTGTAACTATGGATACAGAGCTCCCTGGACAGGGGTATATGAATGAGCGCAGGAGAGCTTTTTTTGCCTACTGCCTACTTCACTTGTATTCACATCTGATGCCCTTAGTGAGTCCTGTCGTCCTGCACAATACTGAAAATATTCCACTTATCATTTTAACTGTTTATTAGAAGCCATCTTCCCAGCTAGACCACTAGCTAAAAGACTAGCTCCCCCATCCCCCCGTTTTCTTTTGTACCCCTGCACCTGTCACTCAGCGTCTACTATAAACTGAACACCCAACTGAGACCTCAGAAATACACTTTTATCTTCTCATACAGAACATATATAGTGAATTAGAAGACATTGCGGGCTTAGGCAGGGTGGCAGTTGCCTGTAATCTCATCTCAGCTACTTGGGAGGTTGAAGCAGGAAGATTACAGCTTTGATTTCAGCTGGGGCATTTAGGAAGACCTTTTCTCAAATCAAGCAAAAAGACTGGAGTTGCTATTCAGTAGTTTAGCACTCCTGGGTTCAAGCTACAGGACCACAGATAAAGGAGGGGGGAGAGAATGAAGGAAGGATGGAAAGGGAGACAGGGATGCTTTTATCATTTAACTTCTCACCGCAAAAATGTGATAAGAATGGGAGGCCAAGTGCAGGAATCAGGAAATCCTGGAGGAGGACACAGTCCCTTTTGGGGTATGGATTGAGGGGTCCTGATGCAGGTGAGTCTGGGAAGCCGCCACAGCCAGGTGCCACCCACAGGTGCCATCCATTCCTCCTTCCCGCCATTATTTACAGCCCACTGTCTGGGTCACACAAGCTCCTCTCCCCTCCCCAAGGCAGTGGAAGAGAAGCAGACTGACAGGGCATTTTTATCTGTATGCAGTGGGTCTGTTGGTCCTTGAGCCCTGGAGGAGTGGGCCTTCAAGGGGCAGCTCCCTCCCAGGAGAGAGAGCGATCCCCAGGGTCTGGAGTGTCATGTACCCTGGCAAGCTGCTGTCTGGCTCCTGGCAGGAAGAGAATAGATCAGTTCCTACCCCAGAGGTGTTAACCTCTAGCACAGGGAGTTAGGGAGGATGTGTTGTCCGAGCTCACTGAGGCCCACAGCTTGAGCAAGCCACCTCGCTTTCATATCCAGTTTACTTGCGTTCATGGCAGTTGTATGCAGCAGGCTTTGCACTTGTTCAAAAGGCTGCCACCCCTGCCATTCCTTTGGTTGCTGCTGTGTATCCTTGGGGTGCTTGAAAAGAATTCACTTTGCTTTTTAAGCCTGATAAGTAATCTGAGACTTAAAAACCCTGATAAGGAATGTAAGATTTGGGAGACCAGTTGGTACTACCTAGGATTATCTCTGCATTTTCTGTGACGAGTTTGTGTTCTCATCAAGACTGTTCTGTTCAATGTGATGCATGAGGAGGGACCGAACTCCTAAGTCCTGCAAGTTCTATGAGGAGAATGACGTTCATTTTCTTTTTCCCACCCATTTGCATCATTTCCTGGTGGCTGCTTGAAGCCCCCTTGTGTTGAGAGGGAATCTGAAGGTGCTGGAATCACTTAGTCACGGGCACTGAAAAGCTTAGAAGATTCCTTTATAAGAACCATGCCAACAATCCAAATCCTAATAATATGTATTTGAAGAGCCCCCTAGGAGGAATTCTGTGCTTCTCTAGAATGTAAAAGCAGCTCTGCTTATTCCTGTCTTTCTTTTTCTTAACAGCAAATTTTCATTTCCATCATACTTGCCTATCACTAGATGTGATCTATTTTACAATATCATCATCGGTTAGGGCTGGATGGTTCTGTGGAGAGCATTTAGTCTAAGCATCTTGTTTTACAGACAGTGAAAAAGAGGTCCTGAGAGGCTGATTTTCAAAAGGTCAAACAGCTCATTAGTGCAAGCTTCTTGCTGCCATTTGTCTTCTTTTGGACCCTTTGCTCCTAAAGCAGAAACTCTGGGCACTCTGTTAGCATAGAGCGTGGGTTTGCGCAGGGCCGAGACAGCGCTGCATCTCTGGGCATCCGACACCACCTTTGTGCCTTGGAGCCTGGCTGTCTTCTCGGCTAGCCGAGTGAGTGGCTTATCACTGACGAGTCTTGGCTTCCTCTTCCATCAAATGGGCATGCGATCGGGAGGATGCAGTGAGGTAATGGATGCCCAGCGTGAGCTGTGGGGCCTGGCTCCACGAATGCTGCTGTTATTCATATAAGTTCTACCTGAGCTCAATGATTCATTCCTGTTGAGAGACCCTACGACTTGGGGGATGGGGTGGTGACCCCTAGGATTATCCCTGAATTCACGGTGATGGATTTGTGTTTTTGTCAAGACTGTTCTCTACAGACTGGGCATGGTGGCACGTGCCTATAATCCTGGCACTTGGGGGACTGAAAACAGGTGGATCTCTATGAATCCAGTTTGTGTAGTGAGACCCTGTAGACCTTGTACTAAATGCATTAAAAAAAAGACAATTCTATCTAATGAGATGCATTAAAAGTGAATCCTTGGCTAATAGCAAAGCATTATTCATTGTTTACCTCAAACAATGTATTCATGATTGTCCTTATTACTGCTTCCACTAACAGCTATCAAGGTCTAGTCTTTGAATATGGTTCTGCTTCCATGGAAAATTAAAAATCCACAAAGACCTGGGAATTCTCAATCGCCCTGAGTCTGATCTCACTTGACTGAATGTTCTCTTCTGACATGGGGCTTTGAACTGACTCTTTTCCACCAGTCCATATTGCTATAGCTTTTTATTTTATTTTTTTATGGCCGGCTCAGCCTGCCCTGAGGGCAGGGCTGGTGCAGCATGTAGTGCTGGGGATAGAACCGCGGTCCCTGCAGCCGCCTAAGCTTTCCTAAGCAGGCTCTTTAGACCACTGAGCCATCCTGCCGGGCCCCCATATTGCTATAGCTTTAATCAGTATGATCTTTCAGTATGATCTTTATATTTTGTCCTTACTGGAATCTTTTTTTTTTTTTTTTTGTCTTTTTGAGACAGGGTCTCGCTATGCAGTTGAGGCTAGTCCTGAGCTCACTTTTGTAGCCCAGGCTGGTCTCGAACTCGCACCAATCCTCCTGCCTCAGCCTCCCGAGTGCTGGGATTACAGGCGTGAGCCACCACGCCCGGCCTTACTGGAATCTTATTTCTAGGCTTGCATGAATAACATAGCCCAGAGAACCAGTGTTGAGCTGCCAATCCCCTATTTCTTCTACCAGGGAGCTTTGCAGAAGTGAACAGAAGAGACAGCTGTGCTGGCGACAGCTTCAGGGTGGACACATAGGCAATCTGCTTGCTTGAAGGGAAGCAGGGGGAGCTAACAGTTCAAGGTAGCTGTCCTTGGCCTGGAAGGCCAGAGCATCTTCCATGCCAAAGCTCAGTTATTTCCCACAAATGTGAATTGGTTTCCTTTCTCTCATTCCAATTTAAATATTTGTGAAGAGTCAGTCTGTGTGGGAACTCATTATTTTATATTCTAAATGTGATCCTACATATTTAAAGTTCAGGATTAATTTACGATGATGATTATTCTGTTAGCTGTCCCCCTCCTTCCTACTGTCCTTCTGTTTGGAATAAACCTGTTATATCTCATTTCCTTCCCATCCTCCAGAAGACAAAGCCTTGTCAAAAATGTTTCTGTGTGTGGCAGCCTGGGGCACTTTTCCTGGAGGCAGAGATGCCTGGAAACCTGGTTTTACAGCCCTCCCAGCTTTGTTGGAGGGAAGAAACCAACGGTGAGACAGAACAACGCCAGGTAGCATTTCTTACACCTTCCACACTTCAGTGTCTTGAGGCTATTTCTGTGCTTGTCTTACCCTTTTCTTAGCTCCTCTTGTTTCTTCTCTAGGTGGTGAACATGCTTATGCTATGCGACTTCTTTATGCTCTGAATCCTCTATCTTGCTTTCTAGCTGAGGCCTCTAACTTTGCCTTTTCTATAGATTAGAGAACAGTTTGTGTGTAGGAGGCAGGGCTTGTTACGCATTGCAATACAAGGGCTCAAAGGATGTCTGTCCAGCAGGTGAATGGTTGCTACATTTGGGTGTGGGGAAGGAAAGATAACTGGAATGGAAAGCACGGAAGGAAGGCAGGGCACAGTCCCCAGCTGAGAGCACCTATGGGTTGCATTAAGGACGGCAGGCAGAGGATGGTGGCACCAGGCAGGGCAAGGTTAATAAGATCTCTCCTTCAGAACTTTCTTCTAGATTATGCAGCTGGGTCACTTAACTGGATACAGAATACAAGTGGAGCCTTAGAGTGACAGAAAGGCAGAGTGAAATGCTACAGAGCTTATCCTGTTGGGCTCAAGGGATGGAAGAGGAAAGAGACCCATGGCAGGAAGCGGGGTGGAGCTGTGACTCCACCAAGGTGAGCTGGGCCTTGCCAGAGGCCAAGCATTGTACAAGCCTGGAGGCCAGGGCAAGGTTCAGCAAAGAGCTCAGTTCTCAAGTTGATCAAGTTAGGTATTTGAGACCGGGTTGACATCCTCTGATGATAGACAGAGAAAGGAATGGTACAGGTCTGACTTTTGACTTTTCTCCTCATTCCTTCTCTTGCGGCAAGGCCAGTGGGGAGACACGCTAGAGCGTGGGCAGAGGAGAACGTGTGACAAGGTGCCGGCAGCCTCTGCTCTGTGACTGAACAGACTCATGGCTGCTGAGGGCCAGTGCTCACAGGGCTTGTCATTCCCTCTTTTTATTTATTTATTTAATTTTATTTTATTTGTCTTTTTGAGACAGGGTCTCTGTATGCAGTTCAGGCTGGCCTTGAGCTCACTTTTGTAGCCCAGGCTGGTCTCAAACTTGCACCGATCCTCCTGCCTCAGCCTCCCGAGGGCTGGGATTCATTTCCTCTTTTTAAAGATCGTCTTTTGAAGAATTTGATTTCTCACTTAAAAACAACAGTAATACTACAGTAAAAGCCTGAAGTAGAATTCAAAGCATATATCATTTTCCATCTGCTGTCCTTACTAAGTCCCATACGTTCACTACCTGCTTCCTCACCCACTTCGTGCTTATCCCACTTGTCTGCGATACTAGTTTTCTTATATCTAAAGTGAAGCTTTTCATTGAAACTCATCAAGTCTGCATAAGTGGGTTCTCTAATGGGTTACTGTAAGATGAATTGTCAGTATGAATGCCTGAAATATGAGCTCCAAATCCACATGAAATGTTCTGTGGGAGGCAGGGGAAGACAGACAGTCTGAAAGCCACTTAAAACATATTGGTTGGGTCCCTCCATAAACATATACAATATTTATGTGTCAGTGAAATCAATCAGTCAACCGATCATATTAGTAATGTGTCAAGGTGAATGAGCATAGAAATTCTAGAAGCCAAGTTCAGAGGTGATGTTCTCTCCTACAAAGGCCCAATTAAGATCATATATCAAGATGGCGCCCCTATTTGCATGTGGAAAGGCCTCACTCCAGCCATAGCAGACTGTTAGCATGGCAGATTATAAAGATGTTTCCTCTTTCTACCTTTCAAACTGTTGCAGCTCAGTACTGTGTTAATTTTGTAGGCTGGAGAGCCCTTGTTGCCATTAGTTATATCTTGCCAAGCTGGAACAAGAGGTGATGGGGTAGTAATAAATTAGGGCGAAGCAGAGAATCTTGCAGGACTGAGAATCTTCTCCAGCTCTAAGGGCTGGGAAAGGGCAGGACTGGCGGCATCATCTGTGTAAAGAATCCAGCCAGCCTGAAGGCAGAGAGGCCAAAGCTGTCCCTAAGGGCACTTGTTTGAGGTACCCCTGTCGTGTATTCTACCCTCTCCCTCCACTGGCACCAGCCCCTTACAATGGCTCCATGGCATAAGGGCCCCTAATTTCTCCCCACTGGCTCTTTGAATCACTAGGCCTCCTCATCAACACATTTTCTTGGTTTTGTTTGGTTGACAACACAGAGAGATCCACCCCAGGTGGGGGAAGCATTTTTTCTCAAAGCATCCATGCATTCCAGTCAGACTTCAAAAATATGAATGTCCCTACCTCATTTTGGAGAGCCCCGCTTTCTCAGTCATGTAGTCTCAGATGTTAAGTCTTTGTTTTTTAGTTTTCCCTCCAATTCCAGTGCGTAGCCAGGGAGGAAGTTCAATGCAATCAAGAAAAGCGTGAACACTGTGGGAAAGCCGCTTGCTTTTCTACGATGGAGCTTGGCTCAGCTCAGGAGTCTCTGACTTCTCCCTTTCAGGAAGAAGGTTGCAGGGATCATGAGGCTTGCTGGGCACAGGTTCCCCAAGGATTAAGTCCAGCGGCCAGCTGAGTCACCCCTTTCTCCAAGATGCCCCCTGTGTGTGTTTAGAGGGTGACTCTGTGAGTCCCGCAGGCCTTGCCTGCCTGTGCCCAATTGAGGTACTGTTGGAAAGCGAGGCCAGGCCCCTTCCTTCATGCTTTAGTTTAGCCCAGCCAAATGGGTGAAAGTTTGAAAAAGTAACCTCCATCTCTTTTCTTTTCTGTCAGGTTTCAGTTTGGGCATCATGTTTGCTGGTGAATTTTCTTATGCTGAACCCCAGGTTGACTGATATGGGCATCACGAGTCCTGATGCAGGAGCATAGTGGTGACATTAGACACCAACCCACAGGCAAACTCAGCCCCACATTAGAGCCAAAGAGTGGAGCTTCACACCTAGAAAGGTATCTTATACTGGAGCCTGCTAGCCTGGAAGTGATAGAATCCTCAAATATTTCTGGGCTGAAAAAAAAAAAAAATCTCTATTTTATGGAGGCCCCACACCCCTGCAAGAAATTCCTGGCATCAAAACAAAAGACATAAATCTCTCTTTGGCCATAGAGAACTGCAGTTGTTACACCTGAGTAACTGTATAAGCTTATATACAATAGATGGGTTAGTAAGTCTTAAAGGTCAGATGGAAGTCAGATTAATTAGAAAGATGCATATTATCCCCCCCCCCCCCAAATCAGCACAAGGTGAGACTATGACAAGAGTTTTGGGAAGAAGTATGCTCAGGGCTGGTGAACCCAAGCTGTGCACAAAAGCACTTGGAGGTACTTATGTATGGGAATGAACTCGCAGTTCTTTTTTCCTCCCCCTGAACCTGCTGATGGAATCTATCGTCCTGTCTTTTTTTATAACCTTCACGGCAGGGTAGTTGTACTCTCCCAACTGGGGCTCTATTTGCCCTGCCAAATCTCATTCTGAAAATCAGCTTTTCAAATGGCAGCTTTACAGGGATACAAACAAGGCTGGGAACGGAGGAGAAACGTAAAGGAACCGTGTGGGTTAGAAAGTTAAAGACGCTCAGAAGCCCCATGGAGTGAGCTCCTATTTCATGAGGATCCTGCTGGCTCATGCCAGCTGAGGTGACCAGTCTCTCCAGATGAAACTTGTGACTTTGTGTGTCGACCTGTAATTGCCCGTGACAACCACAGTCTACTGACTGCACCAAGAAAGAAATAAACCAACAATGGCAGCACTCGGAAACTCTCTCTGCTGGAAGCGGATGTCCTATTCAAACTATATGGAGGGCAACCACATTAGAGATGTTCCTTCGTTCCTTCCCACAGTTTCATTCTTCATTTCATGTATTCATTTTTTCAATTGTGTATGAAATGGTAGTCAACACGATCTTCCCAAAATTGCCTTGAATCCCTTTTTGTGAAAGAGGAAGCAAAATGTCTCTCACCTTGACTCACCTAACCCAATCTGGACTACAGTATTATTTAGATGAATAAAAAGTATGTCTTTTGTGAGTTTTTCAACATAGAGATGTTTGTCTTAGGTATCAATTTGTGTTCCATCCATCCATCCATCCATCCATCCATCCATTCAATATTCATGTATTTTTTGAATCCTATTACAATATTCAATATTGGTTTTTGCCTACCCCAAATCATTTGTTTTTCTTTTGGCAGCACTTTTTCTTCATGCAAATGCTCTCTTTAATTTTTAACCCATCGTTTCAACTGGCACCAACTGCAGTAGTGATTACCAAAGGTCCACACAGTGTGACCAGGCAATAAATAAATTCCTTAGTGTGAGCCACTGATAGTCATGGAGGAAGGGAGGCCTATAGAGAAAAAATCATTGTCATTACAAGCCTCCCACTCGGGCATGCTCCAGACTTTGTTGGAATATTTAGGTAGAAACCGTAACAGGGTCAGTCTTGTACTCTGCAAGTTTTTCCTTTGCTGAGCTTAACCTGTCTCCTTTGGTGTGAATAAACTATAACTATGAGTATAACTGCATTCTGATTTGTGTGAATACTTTTTGGAAATGTCTGTACACAAGGGAAACCTGGTGCCTGCTGATATGTGGTCCTGCAGATAGATCATCTTGGGCCAGTGTGACATACTTGATCTGTTATGGGGGGTGTAGGACAAAGCCCGGCCACAGCTATCATTTGCTAATTAGTTCTTTAGGCAGCTACAGTTCTATTTATGCTTCTTGGACAGAGGGCATGTGAAGATGGTGGTGACTGTACCTGTTTTATGTTTAATGCATCCGAAAAACTTTACATAGGGAAATAAAAAATTTGCTTCCTAGCTACTTATTTGTATCTAAGCATCTTAAGACATTTTGCCTATCTTAGGCAATAAAACATAACTCAATCATGAAAGAAATCTCCTAAACACATTACATGGTAAAATCTGTGAAGCAATCAGAGGAGGAAAGTCATGAATGCATCACTGCTATGATTTGAAATATTTTTGTTCCCTCCTAAGTTCATGTGTGGCAACTTAATGGCCAGTGTGACGGTAGGAAGAAGTGCAAGCCTTAGGGTAAGTCACAAGGCTGGAGCCCTAGCGTGTGGGCCTGAGACCTCCGTGAGAGAGGCTTCACATAGCAGGCAGTCTCCTTGCTCTTTTGTCTTTGGCGTAGGATGATGCAGAAACCATCTTGGAATGAGAGCCACCTGATTAGATCTCAGGCCAGGATCCTTGATCTTGGACTCCCCAACCTCCAGAACTGTAAGAAATCAATTTCTGTTCCTGACAAATTTCCCAGGCTATAGCATTTCATGGAATCAGGACAAAGTAAGACAACCCTTAAATGTTTTAGTGCTGTAAGTACTTCAGTTCTGGAAGAGCTTGGTGGTAAGAACCAAAGCACCGTCCTGATTCCTGGTGTCATGGTAGCTGCCTCCCCAGTTTAGATTCCATAAGTTGTGCTTGCTGCTAACAACAGTCTCTTAAATAGAACTACTGTGTTCTAGGCCTTGTTCTAAATACTACTCAATGTTTCATAGAAAGCCTATGAGGTAGGAGCAGTTTGATGTTTTTATTAGTGTGTATCAGTAATATAGAATGATGAACTTTATTTTGGCATATTTGTACATGAATATGACATACTTTGATCATTCCAGATCCTCTCCTTGAATAGCCTCTATTCCACTTTCATATCAGCTCTCTTTTTTTCTGGGTTTCAAATATGAGAGAAAAAACATCATATTTGTCTTTCTGCATTGTATTATTTTGCTTGACATGTTATACCCCAAAGAATAAAGCCAACATAGTATAAAGATATGTGCATATCTATTTTTATTCCACTCTATTTCATAGTAGCTAGGTGTCTGTCAACTGATGAAGGCAATTGCTATATAAATATAGGCATAAAAAGATGTAAAGAAGAGTGAAATCAGGTCATGCAGGAAAACGGGTGGGCCTGGAGGCCACCAAGTTAAGGGAATAAACCACATACAGAAAGAGGTGAAGCAATTGGAATCTCAGTTTTGTGGAGGGAATGGTAAAGCAAAAAACCAAAAAAAAAACAACAACAACAACAAAAAAAACCATGTAGGCTGAATGCTGATAATAATAAAAAAAAAGAACCCTAAAGACCAAATGTAGACAGGCATTCATTTTTATTAACCTGTAATGAGACCATCGTTCAGTAGCAGGTCATAGAATTACCCCAGTTTCCAGATGGGCACACAGAAGTTCAGAATAGTAGAATTCCATCCTGTGCTAGCATAGCAAAGTAGGTATTTAAAAAAAAGATGTTTCAATCTGAAAGTATTATGAGAAAGAAATTATAAATATTGGAAGCAAAAGTGGAGCATCTGAATGCTCATTTGTCCTTTGAATATTGACAGGGGCAACGGGGATGGACTGGGAGTCAGGTTTCTGGTTAAAAATAAACTTTTGCGACCAACAGAATTTTGCTTTCAACCGCTTTTGAACAGAAACCCAGGCAGCTTTTTGGAAATCAAGTGCTCCTTAGGTGACCATGTGTTAAGGCACAGCTGATCACAGACTCATTCACACTGGGTAATAGCAGTAAGTCAGAGTTCATAACATGAGGTCTACTTATCAGGCCAGAGAAAAAAAGGAGTCACACCCAGGTAATTCTGATAGGAATTTCCCCAAGACCCAAATTATGTAGAATGATAGGTTCTGCTGAATATTGCCTGCTGATCCCATGACCCTCCCCTGTCACATAGTTAACAAGGTCCTGTGTTCAATAATCCCTAAAGCTAATGAACCAAACACTACAGGGCTACTGGTCCCTGCATAAGCCCATGCCCTGCTAATGGCATCAGACTATACCAATATGTCTTTGAGAAAGAGCTGTGCTGGTGTCCTGCTTAGCCGTCTCACTGCAAATCAGTGCAATTCCCTCAGCTTAGGCTCTGAAGTTCTCTTTGTGGTTAACTTCTCTTTTTATAGCCAATGGTTCTTACAGCTGGGCTTCTAGCGTAGGACAGCCAGTAATGTCTCCAGAGGGCTTTGTTCCATGTATGAAGCTAAAGCATTTTAAATGTCTTTCTGAGGCAGAGCAACAGTCTAAAAGTTATTTAGAATACTAAAGGGAAAGATCTTCACTACACTTAGGATAGTCCCACTGCACCTTTTATTTATTTATTTATTTATTTATTTATTTATTTATCTCAACTACGACTAAATCAAATTTGTCTCCATTTCAATGAGTTCTTCAATTGCAATCAGCGTACTCACACACTCCTGGGGACATCAGACTGAACATCCAGATACCGGCATTTCAGAGAATTTGAATCTCAGAATGCTGCTGTCATTTGAAAGCCTTCAAGGATCAAGAAGCTAAACTGGCACTGTGAGTCCAGGGATTCACTTAAGGAAGCCAAAAGGAAAGGGTTGGAACCTTCCAACAGACAACCTGCTAACACATAGTTCCCATCAGAGGTTTAAATAAACAACAGCAAAATTAAACAGAGAAGATCCTCATACAAGAAGGAAAATGTGAGTGTGGCGTCTTCTGCGTCTATTTACAATAGTAGCTGGGTTGGCGATGATTATGCTAACAAGAACTAACGTTCACTGTTGATTGAAGACATGCTCAGAGTTCTCACCTACCCTCAGAGCAAGTGCATGAGGTAGATAACATTAGTGTTTTTTTCTAGAAGGGGACACTGAAGCAAATATACATGGGGCCAGAAATGGGTAGTATGTGACTGTGACCAAGCTCATTTGCTGTCCGTGGAAGGATGTGTTCCTGGGGCCAGTCTTACGTGACCTGCTGACCTGCTTAGCTTATGCCATCTATTTATACTGCACCACATTACAGCTCTAGGACATCTCTCCCCTTAAGCCTCCATTCACACTGTTCCTATTTGTCTCCTCCCCAATCTACAAATTGACTCCAATCTACAAATCCCACGGTCACAGCAAACTGGAAAGTGCATAGAAGAAAGCATCTTTCAATGACAGTGCCCTGGGTTCTTACCTTGTGTGGGCTATATGAGATGGGAAAGCCAAGGCCCCTGAATTCAAGGATTTCATAGTTTGGTGCAGAAGTAGATAAAAACAGATGATTCTAATACATGCAATAAGTGTTAATTCAGTAGACATGAATAGAGTTTAATTGGTACCAGGTATCGTTCTGAGGACTTTTCACAGATTTTTTTTTTTTTTTTCTCCACCTAATCTTTACAATATTCCATGAGTAATGGTAAATGATATTTTTCAGACAAGTAGAAGCATTGAGAGGTTTTGTGATTTGTCTGAAGTAGCAGATCCAATTCTGAGGGAGGGCAGTCTGGTCCTACCCATTTTCATCACTGATTGGTTTAGGGTAGGCACTTAAATCAAGCTTGGCCAATCAGCTTACTTCCTTTTGTAGGAGATTTTGTTACTATTTGTGTCACTATGGTTAACAGGTCAGGACAAGCTGGAGCTAAAATGGATTCAAGTTCTGCTTCCACCATGGGCCCTGGGGCCTCACATAAGCCCTGAATAAGTGGATTTTCATATCTATAAAATGTGATGGGGCATATTACTGGACATACATGGATTTGATGAAGAAATGAAACGCACACACAGTTAGAACATTGCTTAGAATAGTGCCTGCCATATTCAAGAAGGAGCTCAACAGTGGCTATGACTGTCTCCTAAGAACTTGGGACCTAGGGAAATAAAAAAATGGCTTTGTCTAGGTAGCTGATCAGTATGCCAGGGAGTAAGGCACTTTCAATTGCACTGGAGCAGCCTCATTATTTTATCCCCATGGGCTACAAAAATACAGTTTCTGTAGTATGGAGGTGAAGAAGGTTGGGATGCATGTCTAAGCAGGCAGCAGTCCCTGGCTCCATTCCTGATAGCTTGCTGTGGCCCAAACCTTGAGTCACTGTGACAGCTCGGTAGTTTTCCATTACATTTCTTCTTGCTGAAGGATATTTAAATGCACTTTGGCGCTGGCCAAATAGCTCAGTGGATTAAAGCGCCTGCTTAGGCAGACATAGGGGCTGAGGATTCGATCCCTAGGCCTGCCTTGCTGGCCCCATCCTCAGGGCGCGCTGAGCCAGTGATCCAAGACTGAGCACACACCTGTAATCCCAACACTTGGGAGGCTGGAAACAGAAGGATCACTATGATTCTGATCTATGTAGTGAGACCCTGTAGACCCTGTACTAAACAAAAAAAAAAAAAATGCATTTTGGTCACTTACTTATAATCTTAATTAAAAGGACGGTAGTGACAGAGAAGACCCCAAAGTGTTAGTTTCTTAGTTCATGGCCTTACAAGGTGGTTTCTATGGTATTTTCCACACAATGAGCATTGCCCCCTCCATGGGATGGCTTAGTTAAAAATGATTGAAAAACAGATGCTAATTATATTCCTCCTACAACATGACTAAACTCTAGTTCATACAAATGGTAGGGTAGCAACCTAAAATATCCTGACATAATAACAGGGACACATGGGTAACTTCATGAGCTTTAGATACCTTGGTAGGAGAACCGCGTCCTGCTCTTAATCATTCACTGTATGATGGTTAAGTTTTTTGTTTTATTTTTTTTTTTTGTGGAACCAGGATTAAACTCAGGCCCTTGACCTTGCCAGGCAAGCACTTATTCTACTGAGCTATCTCCCTAGCCCCAATGATGGTTAAGTTCTATGCACTGCTTCCTAATAGAATTTTCTACAACTATTTTGAAAGTCATTATTGCTCCTTAAAATGTCAGCCAAGTCTCTATGGAGAATCAAAACTTGTCTATCAAACAGATAAGTTATAGATTTAAATTTCCTAGAGATGCCTAGGAGGGAATGTAAAATGTCTCTGGGAAGATGATCCAACAGATAGCCTTCCCTCACCTTCAGAAGTCAGAGAACAATCAACAAATGTCACCCTTTGAAGAGTTTCAGAGAAGACCAATGATTTCTATTGGTCCAGGCATCATTTGTAAGTGCAAATATTAGGGACATCAAAAGCTTTATCTGAGTGGAGCTGGGGAGATGGCTCCGAGGCACAAGTGCCTGCTGGGCAAGTGCAAGGTTGTGAGTTTGAACCCCGGTCCCACAAAAAAAAAAAAAAAAAAAAAGCTTTATCTGAGCATTTGAATGTGCTTGTGAAGTCCCTTATGTGTCCTGCAGATGCTTCTCAGAGATCCAAATGGTGGCATTTTTTAACTTTGTCGCATAGGTGGATGCCATTTGATCAAGTAAGGTGCTCTTCCAGGCTGCCAAGCACCTTCCCATGGCCTTCTAACGGCATGTGTGAGAGAAAGAGACACACCACTTTCTGTGATTGAGTCAAATGCAGCTAAAAGACTGTGTAATTACTTCTTGAGGATGTTTTAGTCATTACTGTGACTAAAAACTTATACATGAAGCTTGTCACTTACTCTTTATAAGGAGCATGATTAAATTTTCAAGAGAACGAAGTTCAGTCATTCCACAGGAGGGAACGTGTTTTTTTTCAGTTTGAGTGATCCGTACAAATGTGGCATGGCATGGCACTCAGGACTAGGGTCCCAATCCCCTTCCTATCTATCTTTCTGCCATGAAGATCTTATGTTCACATCTTTCTCCAGATCTGTTGCTAATACTCCTTCTTCTCAATAGAATGTACGATGGAGAGGAAAAAAGCATTCTCACATCCCTAACTAATAAAGAGACTTTCTGGAAGTTTCTTATGCAAATTCTCATCGTAGATGGAGCCTATTTAGGCAAAATCTAGTCACATGGCTGTGCCTAGCTGCAAAGTGGGATGGGAGAGAGAACATAGTCGTTACTCCAGCTAAAACATAGGGCCTGTGTCACAAGGGCAAATTAGTTTTCTGTGTTCATCATCTTTCAGGACTCAAATCCAAGGGCCTATCCTTTGAGAGGCTATCTATGTCCATGCAGGCAATTGTAGGCCTTCTCCTATTGCTATCACAGAACCTGTGTAGTTCTACTACATCAACATCTTGTTTATTTTTCATGGTCTCTTTCCTCATCTAGAACAAATTTCCTCAAGAGCAGATCGCTTACTTTTATCTTGCTGTTGGCTGGCATATAAACCTCCAGCAATTCATAGTGCTTGGTACGTGGTAGAAACTTAAGGAACACAGAGGATGAGTGAATGAGGATCCTTATGGGGGGGGGATGGTATTGTGGCTAAATATACCCACATATGGAGCTACCTCTAATTAACAATGTGATCAGGGAAAGCTTGTATGAGTTTTGGCTCAATTATTTATAAAGGTAGACGGCAGGCTGTTGTGAGAATTCAGAGAATAAATATATATGAAGTGCTTACTTCTCTGAGGATTGGATAGTAAATGATCGGTTAGCTTTTATTCATGACCATCAGAGGAATTATTTCTGCTTGAAATCTACCAAGTCCAGAGACTCAGAGGAGGAGTTCTGGAGGAGGTAACTTGGGAGATAAGTCTGATTGATGGGTGGGAGTTAATTAGACAAAAAAGTGAGGGTAAGGAGAACAATAACACAGGGAGAGGTAACCAGAGGTACAGTAGTCTCAGGGCAGGAAGGGGTACGCTAGGAGAACTAGAAAAATGCTAATGTGTTCACAATAAGGAAGAGAACAGTATAAACTGAGACTGGTTGGGGGCTTGGTTAGAACATGCAGGGTTTTCCACATTATTAGCTTTATTCCAAGTATGGAGTGCAGCTACTGAGGGCTACAGTCAGCAGAGTACATAGATAGGGCTGTAACATGTAAAAACCCTTGCTTCAAACAAGGAAGGGCATATTTCATCAGAATATGATTTGGGTTCACATCTGAGCTTGACTTTCACATCTGGGCAGAGAGAAAACTGAGCGACAGACCACGCCAGGTGGTCTATTTCCTGATAGCCTTAATATAATTGGAATATTGAAAGGTTATAAAGGAAAACTAACAAAGTGTTAAACTATGGATTTTTTTTAGCATATTTCCTTATCCAATATAGATTCATAATTAATGAAATTCAGTGAAGGACCAAGGATAGTTGATTGTAATTGCTATTGTCCATGCCTAGGTATTTTATTGATGCACTAGCCAGATCTGAAAAATATAATATAGATAATCCACAACCTATTATATATGGTCTGTAAAATTTACTTTTCTTACCTTCAGCAGTGTCATGAATTTCTTCTATACAATTTGTGTTCTGTTGAAAATCATGTTTTAAGGGATAAAAACCACATTTCTTTTATTCATACCTACAATATTTGAATGTGTTTAATAAGAGCATATATTGAAGGAAATGCAAATAAGGATGTGCTATGCATGTGCTTAAAATGTTATGTCTTCTAAAATATTCAAAATTTACTATTGAAGTCAGATGAATTAGTCAAGAAGGAGAAATGCATCCAAATTTTAAAGGAAGAAGTAAAATTATCTCTCTTCACAGAAGACATGATCTTATTGCAGAAAACACAAAAAACTCCAAAGAGTAGGCATTAGAACTAACAAATGAATTCAGCAAAGTTGAAAAGTATAAATCAACACACTAGAGTTATATGCATTTCTGCACACTAACAATGAGTATCTGAAATGAAAATTAAGGAAAATATTCCAATTATCATATCATCAGGAAGAAAATGTACTTTGAAATAAACTTAACCAAGAAAGTTAAAGACTTGTGTGCTCAAAATGTTAAAATAGTTCTGAAAGAAATTAACAAAAATACAAATGGAAAGATGTCCTTCACTCACCAGCTGAAAGCTTAATGCTGTTAAGATGTCAATTTTATCAGAAGATATCCACAGAATTAATAACTTTTCTGTCCCAATGGTGGTCGTTTTAAAAAAAAACAGAGAGAGAGAGAGAGAGAGAGAGAGAGAGAGAGAATGAATGTGTGTGTGTATATGTGTGTTACTAGGTTTTGAACCAGGGCCTTCACACTGAGCTATATCCCTACCATGTATGTATGTATATATGTATGTGTGTGTGTGTGTATGTATGTATGTATGTATGCATGTATGTATGTGTATTAAGGTAGAATCTTGCTAATTTGCTAAGATGCCCTGGCTGGGCTTGAACTTGAAACTTTTATCTCACCCTACTAGAATGGAAGGATTACAGGCTTGCCCCAAAGTGCCTGATTCCACTGGTATTCTTTGTAGTAAAAGATAAATCCATCCCCAAATTTATATGGAGTTTCAACAAATTCCAAAGCAATCTTGAAAATGAACAAAGTAGGAGGTCTAGCATTTCCTGGTATCAAACTTCTTGTAAAGCTATGGTGATTAAAATAGCATGGCCTTATAAAGATAGGCATCTAGATTAGTGGAGAAAGCCTAGAACCGCTCTACCTCGAATAATCTCACACCTATTCCGTCAAATTTTTTGACATGGATCCCAAGACTGAATGATGGTGAAAAGACAGTTTTCTCAATAAATGGTGAGAGAACTGGGCATGCACATACGAATGAATGAAGCTAGATTATTACCAAATTGGAAATAAAGTTGCATCAGTGCAAACATTAGCTCAAGCTGGACCTTCTGCTCTGACAACAAGTAAGCTGATTTGAAAAATGGGACAATGATACTAATTGACATTGTTCCAAAGAAGATATGCAAGTAGCCGACAAGCGTATGGAAATGTACTATCTCTACATCATTAGGGAGATGAAGGTGGAAGGGGGCAGATGGTGGCAATGGTCACATACCACTGCGGGTGAACTTAGCACCCCCCCACCACACACACTTAAAAATGGCAAGCTGGGAAATTTTATGTGTATTTTATTTATTTATTTATTTGTCTTTTTGAGACAGGGTCTTGCTATGCAGTTGAAGCTGGCCTTGAGCTCACTTTTGTAGCCCAGGCTGGTCTCGAACTCACACCAATCCTCCTGCCTCAGCCTCCCGAGTGCTGGGATTACAGGCGTGAGCCACCACGCCCAGCTATGTGTATTTTAAATTACTTCTATTTAATTAAAAAGTAATTTAATAATGAACTGTTAGGTTAAGGAGACGTATAAATTATAATTAATGAACATCATGTTTTAAAATAAGATATTCAGTTAAAGCACACATTTCTTATATGCGAAATATTGGTTAAATGTTATTAATTTTGTAAAATAAAACTGTATTTCTAGTATGATGTGTTTGTTTACTTGCCAGTGTAAGTTATGAATATTACCTTTCTGAAGTATAATAAATATTAACATATTCAAATTTTAAGGAATGCAAATTACTTAATATGGCAAATATTAAATAATACAAAAAGCCTCAATGCACATCTGCTGTAAACACCAGGCTAACTCATGAATACTCTTGGAACACAAGTGGGAATGTGACGAAAACTAACAAAATGGGAAATGACACCTCATTATACAAGGTTCTATGGCTGTCATGCTCTTGGGGAGGAAAGATTTGATAAGTTAATGAATTTGCCTTTTCTTCTTGAGCACTTTTGTTCCTCAAATCAGCTTCCAGCTCTGCAGCTAGAAGGAGCTACTTCAATGCATTGGGTAAAGATTCACTGAGAAAATGCACATAAGGTATTTAGCAGCATAATTAGCTCAGGTATTAGCGACAGCACAGATGGCAATTTGCATGGTCATCATCAGGTAGACTTGAAGACAAGCTTAGGGTGGGGAAATCTCTGGACTAAGCCAGCTGATACTTAAAACTAAGAGAAAAAAATGTGCTAGGATTTGACTTTATCATCAAGATCTAGAATATAGTTAAATGTTCTTTAAATCTGGGAAATAAAGCAAAGCTTTGTAAGATACCATGAAATTTATAGATAATGGCATAGCTAGTTGAGTAGACTCAATGTGAGCACTAGCAATATTGAAAAAGTATTCTTGGGATATGCTCCAAATGTGTGAATTCTTATCTGTCGAATTTCAAGGCCACTGGGGGCTCTGTGTCCAGGGGAAGAGTCTCTTCCTGGATTTGGTAACTAACCAGAAGATACGATATGAAGAGAGCTGAGATCGTCTGTCCCAACCTCATTAACACTCGCCTCCCGCTCTTTTTTCGGTTAATTCTGGAGCGTCTAAGGGAAAGAAACAAAATGAAAACAAACTTCAAAGGTAATTTCTTTCTGCTCCAAAAGCAGTCTGGGTTTTTCTGGTTTAACAGAGAATTGAGAAGTAAGCATGCATCATTAATTTCTATGCAGCAAACATTCTTCACGTTGAATGGCAATTAGTGATAACATTTCTATCTCATGTCAAGATGAGATTTTTATGCTAATCATCACACAGCTGTAAATTAATCATTTGGGCACCATTAGAGAAGATGTATATTTCATGAGACAGATATAGATATCAAGATGTGCTTGATATTTGCTCAAGGTAAATGGGAAGCATCTCAAATGGTTATGAAAGGAACATTCTGAGCAAGTAGGACTGTACAGCAATGTAATGTGTGCAGTGTAGTCGCATAAGAACTTTCAAAACAGTCATAGTGTCATTAGTATAATTATTATGAAGAAGGTGGAACACTCCAGGGAACTCAAACTCCACATCATTCACACATACACACAGACACACACACAGATACACACAGACACACAGACACACACACACACACACACATACCTCTCAAAAATCACATCTTCACAATGTCAAGAGCAAAATCAGCAATCGACCTCCTTTCCCTCTAATCCTCTCCTTTTTCTGTTCTAGAATTCGCCCTTTTCCTATTATACAATATTTAAATTGGTTTCTCTTCTCAATTTGCACTTAAATCTACTCAGCCAGATGAATCAGAAAAGCAACTTGACCCTAAAGTCAAATTGGAAAGCAGCTGCCTGCTTAGTAAACAGGCTACCCCTGGGACGATACAGCATTTCTTAGCAGATGAACAGGTACTTTCATAACAGTTTATGGGAAAAAAGAGAATTGTGTTTATTTATTTTTTATTTTTTTTTCCAATTCTTTTATTGTTTAAATTTAACAATGGTTATATTACATATTTTCATCATCGGATCAGTTTAGATTAATACATATAGGTATATAAAATTGATCAAACAACTAAACATTAACCTTTCTAAATCCACATTTCTTTTTGTTTTTTTTCTTTTCCCCCTTTTTTTCTTTGAAAGTTGACATATTACATATTGTCCTCACAATCATTCTATAGAGTGCAGTGTGTGGGCATGACCCACCTCCCTATTAATGTTGCATAGAAAAAAGAAAGAAAGAAAGAAAAAAAAAACAGGAAAGAATATACTTCCGTTTGGACTAAGAGGAAGCAGATACATATACAA
>PVJA010030714.1:0-27905 GCA_004027025.1 Myocastor coypus
ATCTTATGCATCCTGTCCCAGTTCAAGCCTCCCTTCGGGAGCCAGGCTGGTGCAAATACAGAGCTTGGTGTTTCTTCAGGCCATTTCTTCTCCACATCCTATCAGATCTGGGCCCCACACCTCAGCTTCATCCTGAGCCTGAGAAGCAGTGCGCCTATAGGCATAGGCTCCCTGTCTCTACACAACTCAGCCAAAGGTACACCAGGGGGTAGCAGCCTTGTCGCAGTCCAACATGATGTTGAGAACAGTGCAGGGAGCCCCACCCACAGACAGGGCTGTGCGGGAATCCACGCGATACTTCACAGTGTTCAAGCCTCCCTCCCGATCCACCTTGAATTGCTCCTGGGAAGGAAAGGAAGAAAGAGGATATACTCAGGACTTCATGGTGCTTGCTGTCATCTGATCTCACAGGACCTCATGATAGAGGTGCCTGGGAAGCTCATTGAAAGAGAATCCAAAGCTGAGAAGTAAAGTCTCTAGCCCAAGGTTGCACTCAAAAATAAAGGAGGAGAGCAGGGATGTTTTTCCTTTGGGAAAAATATGCTTCCAAGAAGAGCCTAGGTAAGGACAGGCATCTCGGCATCTTAAGTTTGCTAGGATTCTGGCACTGTCAGTTAAACCTTCCTGCTCCAACCTGCATAGACCCTGGAAGTGTGGGCTGACCTACAGTGCCCAGGTGACCTGTGACAGCTGACAGAGCAGAGCATGGTGCCCAAGTAGAATGCCAACGGACTTGGGCAAGCAGAGGAGGATAGGGCTTTTTGGTTTCAGATGAACTTGGTGAAATGCTCAGGCCTGTCAGTTCCCCAGACCACCACCCACCACCTCTGATAAGACCAGGCAGTACCTGTTTTTGAGCTGCAATACGCTTCTGATCTCTTTTCCGCCAGGCTGGATCATGTACATGGCGAAATGTCTTATAGCCAGTGGTGATTCCCGAGGGGCGGAAAAGCTAAGGAGAGTAAGGAAAAGTAGAGGTCAGGTCAACCCTCCTGGTACTTGGATCTCACCACTCGCTAGCATCTCTGGGGTCCCACTACCTGCCGGGAGATCAGAGGAAGGGGCTTGTATCCCTATCCTGCAGAAAAGGGCAAAGGACTAGTGAGATAATGACTACAAGTCAGGTTCAAGGCAGGGATTGTAACTAGGGGTTGGGGGCATCCAAATTCCAAAGCTTCACACAGCAAGGAAAGGCAATTTCAGGGCAGCTGCAGTGATTGAGGAGGTGGCAGGAGCCAGGGTAGGGGGAGCCTTACCTGGAGCCCAGCTCCTTTGATGCGTCGGTAGAACTCATCATCCTCTCGGCCCCAGCCCCAGAAGCGGTTAGACATCCCGTTGCACTGACATAGAGACAGGCAGCATCTGTCACCTGCCCTTCCTTCCATGGTGCATTTTGTTATCCTAATGCTTAGGAGAATCCAGCCCAAGCCTGACAGGCTCCCCCTTCTTCCTCTTCCTTTCCTCACTGTTCTGAGTGGCTCTCAGGTACTTGCAGGGCCCTTTACCTCTGTGGTATTGGAGGTGGGAAGCAGGGATCAGCACATCCCAGTCCTTCGCCCTATACTAATGGGACCTTGAATTTGTATGAGATGATTAGTGTCACAAAAATGTCTGATTGGGCACCGAGGAGATAGCTCAGTGACATAAGCACCTGCCTGGCAAGCTCAAAGTCCCGAGTTCAATCCCTTGTGCCACCAAAAACAAAAACAAACAAACCAAAAAAGAAACAAAACAAAACAAAATGTCTAACTGGCCAGACAGGACCTCTCTGGAGACGGCTAGTGGGCAGAAGTGTCAACTGATACTGATTTCACTGAGCTACAGCCCTGGCCCATGACACCTATTTTTAATCTTGACTTTATATAAAGTAGGCTTTAGCCATGACTTGAAGAGAACAGAAGGCTACAGCCTAAGCCACTCAGTTCTCACTCAACCAGGCACAGACCTATCAAGAGTCCTTTCAGCTCAGTTCAGGGACTCCTGTCTGGGTTGCTGAGGAAGGAGGGGCTCCATTTCCCATCACACCAAAGCCTAGAAGGAGCTGCAATAACCTTGAAGGATTGTACACCTGACACTAATAGGTTCCTAATACATGAAAGGCAGAGCTGAGAGAGAGACAAATGGCATTCTAGGGACACTGGCTGAGATAGACAAAGTGCACCTGAAGCCAGACTCTCAATACCCTACTTCTGAATTTTGAGCTGGCTCACCTCATTTTCTGCTGCCAGATGGCATGAAGGTTTGTGATGCTTGCCCTGACTTGCTCATTCCCCTTCCTCGCTCACATCTCTGGCTGCAACTAGGTCCCCTGCTGGGTCCAGGCAGGACTTCAACTGCTGGACCCCAGGATGGCTGCTCCATCTTGCCAAGTGTATCCACTCAGAGCAAGGCAGGACAGATTTGGGGACTCCCTAGCTCTGAAGCACACAGGTTGGACTGGGCCTCACCAGCTGGTAGTGCTGCTTGGAGAGAAGAAGGATGCCGCCCACGTAGGTCTTGTAATGGTAGAGTGGGTGGAGCTCTGGGGAAGCCACATGGAAAGGCCCAGCCTCAGGGAAGCCATAGTCCAGCTCCTCATTGAGAGGGAGCAGGTCCACATCATGCATGGCAATGTAGTCTGTGTTGTTGCTGCTCTCCAGGAAGCCCACATTGATGAGTGCTGCTCGGTTGAACCTATGCAGGGTGGTTGGGATTGGGCAGGGGGCAGAGAGTTTGCTCACCACCAGCTCTGCATCACAGTCTCTGCCCCTGGAACCTCTGCTCCTCTCAGATCAGTACTTACTTTGCTGCATAGGGCTATGCCTTCCATTCATTGCACAAGTGTTCAATGAGCACTTATTAAGTGCTAGAACTGTTCACTACTACACTGGGAGATACATCAGGGTGAGAACAAAGCCTTGCTCCCTAGGAGCTGACAAAGCAACAGAAGTAAACAGAGAAGCAAATGAGAAGATGTAGCAGGACAGACTGATGGCTGTGGGGAAAAGTCAAGCAAATGAAGGGGGTGAAACTTGCTTGGGGGATGAGCAGGTGTTCCCTTAGACAAGGCTGTCAGGGAGGGCCAGGGTGACAGGCGAGCACTTAAGCAGAAATCCAAAGGCCTGAGGGAACAATCCAGATGGGGAACATGGCTTCAAGCAGAGGAGAAGGCCACTACCAAAGCATGAAGCAAGAAGAGATAGAAATGTAGCTAGGAAGAGTGAAGCAGGTGAACAGGGATAGGCCAGGGGCTGACAGGACTGACTGCATCCAAGGACCAGGGCATTGCAGCTGGCTAGGGAGGAGCTGCTAGGGGACCTGCAGCAGAGGTGTGAGGTGCTTATATCTTAGGAGGTTTGTTAATTAACATGATAAGGGCTGTAGGACAACAGTGAGAGGAAGAAAACTACCCAAGAGCAAAAAGGAATGGGGGCCTAGTTGAAAGAGGCAGCAGTGGAGACCAAGAGAAACAGGTAGATTCTAGATATATTCTGTTGATGAAATGCATGCTACATGACAGGAAAAGGCCCAATGAAGATGACTACAGAATTTTTTCTTGAGCAGCTAGAAGCATGGAGTTCCCACTTCCTGTAATGGGTAAGATGGCAGAGGAAGCAGGTCTGGCTGTGAAATTAGGAGTTTGGTTGTAGTCATACTCAGGAGGATGAGATAGGAGCTCAAGGATAGCCTTGGCTATATAGTAAGTTCAAGGCCACACTGAATTAAACACCTACATAGCAAGACTCTATCTCAAAAAAATGGGAAAAAAATGAAAAGAAATTCCACTGTGTTCATGTAAAGTTCAAGCTGCCTCTGAAACTATCAAATAGAGGATTTTCCAAGGTGACTAGATGTGCAAGTCTGAAGCTCAGAAAAAGGTCTACAATGTAGGTTGGAAATATAGAATTAAGGGTCAGCAGGAATGTAACGCTGTGAGACTGGATGAGTTAGCAGGGAAAGAATGCAGCTCAAAATCAGCAAGTACTCAAGCATTAGGTCCCAAGGAACTCTCATGATGAGGGGGAAGGACATGAGCAGGGAGGGCCAGCAAGCATGGAAGAGAATCAGAGTGCCACTCTGGGAGTGAAGTGAAGGCCTCAGAATAAATAATCAGTTTAGCAGATAATGCTCTCAGGTTGACAGAATGAAGGTTCAGAGTTAAGGAAGAGGAGCTCACTGGGGATCTCGATGTGAGCCATTTCAGGGTCATAATGTAGTTCAATGTTTGAGTGGGATGATTTCAAGGGAAGGAATTCTGCTGCAGAGGGAGAAGAGAAGTGGGGTGACAGTTTGGAGGGGAATGCAAAATGGGAATATTTGTTTTCCTCTTTATTTTTTGGGGGGTGCTATCTGTGTGTGTGTGTGTGTGTGTGTGCGCGCACGCGCGCACGCGCGCGTGCAGATGTATATACTCCAGAGCAAAGGAAACATCAATGATACAGGATCAAAACAGGACAGACACTCCAGTGCTTCCCTTGAGTGGGAGGACAGGGAGAGGGTCCAGTTCCACAGCAGCAGAATCAGTCCCTAATAGACTGGGACAGTCATTCCTAGTAAGAGAAAGGGAGCTAGGACGTGAGTGGAGGTGACAGGAAGTTCTCTTCCAAGTGGTTTCATCTTATATGAGAAGCAAAGTCATTAGCTGACAGCAAAGACAAGGCAGGAACACCAAGAGGCGGTATAGAAGACTGCCAGAGATAGACTGGAGGAATGGAAGCTTCCAGCAGGACTGGGAACCTTCTTCTTGGGCTAGGACTCATCATCAGAGATGAATGGTATGGCTACACATATTGCTATTTAGAGGACAGGAGGCTAAGGATGGATCTGACAGACTGCTTTTTAAGGATGGGCCATGGACTCAAGGTTGAGAAAGAAACAGTAGCGAGGCAGTGAAAAGAGGCGAAGATCCATGGACTTGTGAATTGGGTGGGGTACAGGAATCCTTTGGAGCCTATCTTCCAGCAGGAACAAGTTGGACAGAAAGGAAGTAGGCTTTAGAGTATGAGATGCTTGAATGGTGGCAACTGAGAGGAACAGTTTGAGATAAGGGCAAGGATTTTAGGATAACACTGCTGCTGGAAACTGCAGAATCCTCCCTTTTACGAATCCCCCTCAGCAATCACTAACAGGTCCTGTCCACACTTCCTCCACTAATTCTTACCCCCTTATACCACCCTGGGTGAGGCAGCATCACCTCTGATAACTTCAGTGACTACTTAGACAGTGTCCCTGCTTCTCTTATCCTGGTTTATTCCATATAGCTGCCAGAGTAATCTCTCTAAAATGGAAACTTCTCTGGGACCTCCCCAAAGATTCCCACCACACCTTGGGAGAGGGCTCTGTCATGTACACCCTCAGTCCCTACCTCTGGTGGCTTCTCAGAGGCCTGAGTGCATTCTGCATTGGGAAGAGGTCCTGAGTGGCCTGAGCAAGGTAGGGGGTGCCTAGTCAGGAGCAGAAGAATGGGTGGTCCCTACCGGAAATGATCCACCTGGTTGAGGATGTAGATGTGGTGCTGAATCTTCTTCCTGCTCAGAAAGCGATGCATGTGGGGCACGAAGACCAGGAGCTCTTCAAAGCGTTCACGGAATGGCACCAACACTGCGAGGCGATGGGGGCCCCAGGATGCATCTTCTTCCCAGTGCTCAGGGGGCAACTCTGGGGGGCAGGCCTGGAATGGGCCTGGGGTCTCTGGCCCTAGTCCCCTGGCTGCCCTGGCCATATCACCAGAGCAGCTGAGTTGCAGCCAGAGTAGGGAGAAGAAGCCCAGTAAGAGACAGGCAACGAAGAGGTGGAAGACGGAACATTTCCGGGGTAGGCTGCCGAGAAGCCACCTGGACCTGGGACAAGAGTATGGCTGGAGTAAGAGCCCAAGGCTAAGCTGAAGCCCTTTGACAGATCCCATTTCTGACCTCCTCATGCATAAGGCATTCATGACTGACGCACCCCAAGCACCTGGAAGTTAGTACAAAAGCAATTTTAACGTTTTTGCTCATGCTACCACCACAATTAGAATCCTGCTTACTTCTTCTTACATGCCATTCCACCTATGGCACACTCCCTGCTTGCAGGGCGTTGGAGTTCCTTCATATTCTCTTACTTTCTGTAAGTGAATCCTCATCTGACCATGAGCTATGTTGAGGGCAGGGACAAGGCTCCCTGTCTTTTATGCTTGCTCCTCCCCAGAGAAGTGCCACAATGTCCTGAGCCAATGATAGGAACCCCACCTTGAAGAGATGCAAGCCACTGACTTTCAAACCCATTCCTCCCCTGAAGATTCACCCTGACAGAAATCTTGAGTTTGCCCTGCTTCCAGAGATGGCCAGATAGGGATGTATGCTAGCATGAGTGCCAGGTCAAATAACCAATAATTACTCTGGGAAGATTGGACTTTCCCTCAAAGCAATTAAAGACAAAAATGCAGTGGCAGTTCATAGAATGAATTTCAAACCTTCAGTTCCAGAAGTAGCCTATGAGACAAGAGAGATGGATGAGGGACAGAGATGGTATAGCACTCAGGCTTATTTCAGAAAGTGCATAAACAGGTGAATATCTTAGACAATGGAATGACTGTGGGAAATTGTCTTTAGGTAGCAAGTACAAGAAACAGGTAGAATTTACCCAGTTCCTTTGTCCCACCTCTAGAACTTCCAGAGGATGTAAGGACAGGAACTGAGAAATCTAACAGGGAAACGTCCTCCATAATCACCCCATCCCCGATAGTCTACAAAGGAACTGAGTTTACAACCTTTAAGAGTCAGGAGTGAGTTACCAAGTCTGGCAGACTACTTCCAAAGTTCCTTTCTGACCATCTTTACTCATCTTGTTCTTCCCTGTTCAGACTCCTTTAATCTTAAGTCTGTTTAAAAGCCAACTCCTTAGCCTGACCATATAGCCTTCTGTGGTTCAATCAAATCTCAGTTGCTCCCTACCATCTATCTGGTCTTACTCTGAATAACTCAGGGCCTTTACACTCACATCATTCTTTCCCACTCCATCCCGTCCACAGGCTGCTCCTTTTGCCCTACCTTGCCTGACATGGCTCTATTTTATTGTATCTGGCTGCAAGTCTCCTACTGAACCAATGTCATGGCCAGCACTGCTCATTACTATCTCTTTATAAGGTTCCTTCCTTTGTCTGGTACTTCCCTCTTTAAAGCCCTGGTGATGTCCCATGATCTTGCATGTTATATCATGTCAGATGCCTACCTGTCATCTCAGCACAGGCCAGATAGCAAAGGGCTTGCTAAGTGAGTTAAGGGAGGGTTAAGCAGTCCAGGCATGCTTTAAGTCACACACTAGAGCCAGACCACTGCCTACCTTTCTCTAGAGACACAAATGCCAACCTGGAAGCCAGCAGCCCTGAAGCCAGGTCCCGATCCCACACACAGCTGAGAGTTGTTCTTGTGGGACACCCTCACAGAGGTTCTGACTTACCCCCTATGGTCCTGTGGTGGCTGTTTCCGCTGGGGAAGAGCAGAGCATAGTCCTACATGTGACCTGGGGAGACTGGAACCTCTACAGAGTCTCTCTCTCCCTCTGGGCTCTTGTTGGGTGCTTGGTGGAGACAGTGAAAATGGACATGGGGCAAACTTCCCCCTTTGGGGGGAAGAAGCACTGACCATTATCAAGGAATATGATATGGATTGGGCCTTCCATGTACTTCCCCATGCTGTTTTTTAAAATCAAGACTGACTTTTGAGATGAGGCTCATATCCCCATTAAGCATTTTTATTTTGTGCTCTTAAAAACCCAAATCCCAAAGCAACTGAGTTGAGCCCAGAGCCCCATTCCTCTAGACAGTGGACCATGAGAACAGCTGTCCTAGTGCCACTTGGTAGACAGCTCCAGAACTGTGTCCCAGCTGTTCCCAGGGCCAGACCAGCCTAGCTCTGAGGGGAAATCCAGATGAGACTCTGACTCTTTCAGCAATCACTGCACAAGGCTACTAAAATGTGGATTCAAATCCAAGCAGGCTGGCTGGCTCTACATCCAGTCTTACTACACTAGCCTGCATTTGTTGCATGTATCTTTGTATTTCTATGTCAAAAGCACAGAACAGGTATCAGTAAAATTTTATGGGAACAGTTATGTACTAGGATCAGGTAATAAACATGTTTATCCATTCCTCTTTCTTTTTTAGATATTATGGCCAGCTCAGCCTGCCCTGGGGGTGGGGCTGGCGCAACACGTGATGCCAGGGATTGAACTGTGGTCTCTGGGGTTGCCTAAGCTTGCCTAAGCAGACGCTTTGGACTGCTGAGCTATCTCGCCAGCCCCATCCATTCCCACTTCTTTCCTCTCTCAAATATTTGTGGTAAAATGTTGGAATATTTGGTTCCTCTGTATAAAGTAACTGGAAGATGACTATTACTCCTCTGTGCCAGGGATAGTTTCCGAGGGTTTTACATACATAATTTCCACATGTCCCTGAAAATAAGATCTTCATTTCAAAAATATGGGGTTGAAGTTAGAAAGAATAAGTTATCTGTTTCTGGTCATCTGGCGATTAAACAGGATCTTTGCCCATGGTTGACTTGGTAGACTATGACTTCTATTATATTTCTGACTTCTCATTTCAACATCAAGTGTGAAGAACCCCCAAAGTGGCAAGAGCTGTGCCTAATAAATTCTAAAATCTTATAGCATCTAACAAATTTAGGAGATATAAAGGGAATGAGATGTTATTTGGTAAACATCAACTATCATGTGTACTAGGGAAGAGTTTGTGTGTATATCTCAAGCCTACATATGAGTGTCCTCCTAAATCTAGGCAGCCAAACTGCTTCTCCCATTCTGCTTTAACAGGAAATGTGTCACTGGCTAATGCTGAACCAAGCTCACACCTAACTAACTGTACACAGGGCAGGCCCCACACAAACACAGCTGCACAGGAAATGAACTAATGGATATGTGAAAAGTGTGTAGTACAGCCAAGCATGGCCAACCAGACAGAGCACACCAAACTGTCTGGTGTGTTCTTCTGGACTGGCAGCAAGGCACTAGGACTCATGAAGGTGAGTGAGGGTAGGGTTTGTGGCTAGATGGATGTGATGGAGGAGACAGACACTAAAAAACGGAATAAAGGCCTTCAGAAATCAAAGAAAGGCAGAAAGATAGATATGCACTCCAACAGGCCAATGAAGTCAGAGACCAGCAGGACGAAGGACAAGCCAGTGGAGAAAACCAAACGCACATCCGCAAAAGACGTAGAAAAAATTCTCACAGGGAAACAGAAACACAATGAAAAAGACAGAGACAGGCAAAGTCAGAGACAGAGAGACAGACAGAGACAAAGACAGAGACAGAGACCCACACAGACAGCGGCTGTGATTCACAGGGAGAGCCATATACTGAGACCCGCAGAGACACGGATGCCACGGCCGCAGGACGGCCGGGAGAAGAGCGGCACCGGGAGGACAGGGTCCGCGCCGGCCGCCGCCGCTCACCTGCCGTCCTCCCAGGGCAGCTGCGCCGCTTACCTCCGGGAGGGGAACATCGTGGGGGGAGGCGGTGGCACATGGAGCGCGAGCTCCCAGCCCGGCCCGCCGGGCCTCCCGGGCCTACGCGGCGCCTCCGCCTCCCGCCCCGCCCAGACCCGTCCGCCCCGCCTCTCGGTCCGCCGGGTCCGTCGCTCCGGCCGCGCCGGCCGCTGCCAGGAGCCGCGGTCTCCGAGGTTCTGCTTGCGGAGGAACAAGTGGAAGCTTCCACCGCTGTGCTGATTTCCACCTGCTCCCGTGACCCATTCGACATCCCGAGAAACGGAGTCTTCAGAGGCCAGAGGCCACCCAACAAGTCACTGGACTGGCCTGGACTCAGACTTAAGACTAACAAAACCGGCGCTGTGGATAATTCCTGTTTTCCGTAGTGCGCGGAGCAGCATCCTTGCCTGACAGGGGTGAATCCTTCCATACACAAGCTTAGAGCACCAAGTCCAGTTTAGACCTCAGTATAAGATTCTGTAGAATCTCCGAGTCGTAATTAAGAGCCAGAATCTGAAGTCAAATTGAATTTGAAACCTCGCTCGGAGAATTCAACTGTTGGGAAGCAAGTCATAATATCCGTAACTGTTTCCTAGCATAGGTATGTATGTGGTTCTTACTCTGTAGGATGCTAAAGATTAAAGAGAGAATTGCACACCCACTTAGAGTACTTGGCAAACAGCTGACGCTATATAAATGATATTTATCATCCAGGTAGAATTGGAGTGAGAACAGAAGGTAGAGATAAGAAGTTGAGCCTTCTGCTCTGTCATACTGAGAATTTAGGTGCCCTGCTACCTCCAACCTGGGAAAACAGAGCAGCATTTTTGTTTTGTTTGAGGCACTCAGGCTAACAGGCTGCTGGGATTACAGGCATGTACCTCCATACCCACTTTAGAGCCCCAAAGTTCTTAAGATCTGATTGCCTCTATTCTTTTTTTTTTTTTTTTTTTTTTTGTCTTTTTGAGGCAAGGTCTCGCTATGCAGTTGAGGCTGGCCTTGAGCTCACTTTGGTAGCCCAGGCTGGTCTCGAACTCTCACTGATCCTCCTGCCTCAGCCTCCCGAGTGCTGGGATTACAGGCATGCGCCACCACGCCTGGCTTGCCTCTGTTCTTCCAGACAAATTGTTTCCTATTAAATAGCTTATATGGTAAGTTCTTAACTATATGCCAATCATTCTAAATTCTTAACTACTATCTCATTCGATTCTTAGGAGTAATTTATCATCCCCACTTTAAACGATGAGGAAACTGAGGAAGAAAGGAAAATCAAGTTTGGTTGCACAACCGATCCTCATTCATTTCCCATCTTGGGTAATCTATATCTTAATCACTCTGTTTCACAGAGGATTTCTTCTCTATGGGTGGGAAGCTAATCATTCTCCGCAGCCCTTTTCCTCCCAAGACTCCAAAGTTTAACCTACCCCTTCTCCATTTTGTGATTGTCCCAGGACACTGCACTCTACACCAGAACCTTGGCAAGTCTGGCCTGCTTGGCTGAAGGTAAATGCACAGCTGATCTGCAGTGGTAACATAAGGCTATTGAAGGGAGCAGGACAGTGGGACCATGTTACCTGGAGAATCCGGGCCCACCTAAAGAGCCACTTAGGTAGTTCCCACATCAGAATTAAGTCCCATAGTCAGATCTCTTCATCTCAAGAAACTAGATTTCATGTGAAAATCCAAATAAACTAATTTTAACATGGGACATTCATTTATAAGTTAGGTTGGTAATAAGTGCCCTTAATATGACAGGATGAGAATGGTGTTGCACCTTTCAAAAACTTGCAAATCTATTCTTTTGCCATACTGGATAAATCTCTGATGAGGGAAAAGCTACAGAATACATCTCATCTATTTGTCAACATCATCAAGGAATTATCAAAAAATAAAGTCAGAGAAACTCTCACAACTAACAGGAGCCTAACAAGATACATAACTAAATGTGATGTGTCATCTTGGGACTAAAAAGGACATTAGATAAAAAATAATTTAAAAAAGAACCATCATGGGCTACAGTATAGCTCAGTGGTAGAATGCTCACCCAGCATACCCAGCACCACAAATATGGTGTAATCATAATTTCTACGAATGTTCTATCCTAACGGGGTGAAGGACATTCACAAATTTTCTACAATTCTGAAGCTTTTCTTTTAAAACTTACTTTTTAATTAGAGGTCTAGGTGGCAACACTACTACATCCTGCCAAGTCAAACAGCTCCAAATTTGTCCTTAATCTCAGCCTTTTTTGTGTACTTCTGGACTGATGTTCAAATCTTTAGGTTTTTTTTTTTTTTTTTTTTATTGGGGGTAAATGATCAAACTCAGGACTATACTTGCTAGGCAGGTGCTTATGCCACTAAGCTATCTTTCCAGCCCTCTCAGATGATTCTTATACTCAGAATTTAGAGTTGATAGGTGGATAATGTCCAAATGCCTAGTGAGCCTTCACTGATTTTGGTTTTTGACACAGGGTCTCACTATGTACAGGCTGGCCTTGAACTCAGTGATCCTCCTGCCTCAGCCTCCCAAGAGCTAGGATTACAGGTGTGTGCCACCATATCCAGCTAAGGTCTTCTAACTTGAACCAAATCTTCCTTTCCAGCCTCTTCAAACCATCCTCTCAAAATGACCCAGAATGTTTATCCATCTATTTCATTTGCCTCTTTTTTTCTAGCTACTTCTGCTAAAATCCTTGGAGCTGGAAATAATAGCTGTGGTGGAGCCATATGCCCAGCATGCTTGAGATCTTGGTACTTTCCCCAGTACTGGGAAAACAAAACCCCTTAACCACAGTCCAGTGACTCTCTTTTTTGTATCAGTAGCATTCCCTACCCCTGCTACTTTTTTTAATCAATCCTTCGTGTGTGTGTATATGTGTGTGTGTGTTTTACTGGGATTCAAGCCAGGACTTTCTTTTTTTTATTCTTGTTTGAGAACCTTTGTTTATTCACTCATTTCTATGGCTGGCTCAGCCCACCCCAAGGGCAGGGCTGGCGCAGCATGTGGTGCCGGGGATCGAACCGCGGTCCCTGAAGCCGCACAAGCTTCCCCAAGCAGGCGCTTTAGACCACTGAGCCATCCCGCCAGGCCCCCAAGCCAGGACTTTCACAATGAGCTATATCATGCCTTTTAAAATTTTAAAACAGGGCCAGCCAGATAGCTCAAGGGACTAAAGCATCAGCTTCAGCACAGCACAGTGAACAGGGTTTGATCCCCTGTACTGTGCCAGGCCCCGCCCCCAGGGCACAGAGGTGATGACTGAGACTGGGCGTGGTGGTGCTCCCCTGTAATCTCAGCACTAGGGAGGCTGAAAACAGGATCACTACGAGTCCAACTGTGCAGTGAGATCCTGTAGACCCTGCCCTAAATTCATTTTAAAAATAATAATAAAATAAAATTTTAAAACAGAATTTCTTCAATCACTAAGTTGTTTGGGATCCCAGTGCTGGGATTACAGGCATACACCACCATGCCTGGTTACCAGGCAATTTCTCACACCATCCACAATTCTGCTTACCTATTCTTTAGAAGGAAGGGAACATACACCTAGCATGTTTGACATCACAGGGAGTTGGTACAGAAATGGCGGGTTTCAGCCCCAGCCCCATAGTTTACTTGCTGGATGATCTTGGAAAATCCCACTACCCTTACCATGCAGAACACAAGGAAGGGACAGGAAGAATAGACTGGGTGTTGGGGGGGGGGGGATTCTCTCTGGAATATGGAAAACTTGGCCCAGTGGAAAATCTGACATTCTCTTAAATGTCATGTGTACTGAGATTAACTTTATAATGGCTAAGAAGTCAATATACTTTTTAATTGGGAAACCAATATAACAAACCCAGATTCACTGAAAATGAAATAAGTAAGACTCCATAAAGCCCATTTCCAATCAGCAGCAAGGCCTCTGCCATACCAACAACCAACTCCACAAGCCCCAGAAAGAATATGAAGAAGTCAGGGCCAACCTCGGGCCCCTTGCCCACACTGCAAACCCCAACCATACCATCCTTCATGGGCATAAATGCTAAATGGGCACACTGGGTTTAGGCCAAAGGAGATAACAGGCAGCTGCCTGGATTATGAAGAAGTCACAACCACACCCCAACCTACTCAAAATCCTAAGTTAGTAAAAAAAGACACAATATTGGTTTGCCCACCCACTCCCTCCCCTCCCCCCATCCATCCCAGACAGCAGCCTCAAGAATCCCTGAACAGTAACACTGTGATCCTAAGGTGCCAATGGGGCTCTCAGGGGCTTCATGAGCCCCTACATGATTAATGTAAGAGGTCCAGAGGCCAGGGGGACGGGACAGGCACTTTGTCCCATCACCTATTCAGGATTAGCCAGCCAAGATGCTGCTCTCAGCTTATGCCTGGGAATGTTTACAGTCCCTTTCCCTTCCAAACATCTACTGGTGGACTGAGAATCAGTTCTTCTGCCAGAGAACAATCAGTTCCAGGAGGCTCCTTGTCCCTCAGGCTGGAAAGCAAGACGGCATGTGTAGCTTGGGAAGGCTACACCAGCTTCTTGGCTTCAAAGAAGCTCTTGAGATGTCGCATCTGCCAGACACCGATGGCCACGAGGATGAGGGTCTGCAGAATGGACCACCATAACACCCGCTGGTTAGTACTCTCACTGGTCTGCCGGAAACGCTCCTCTCGCCACTGTGGGGAAGAAAAAAATGTCAGGGCCAGTCTGATCTGGCTAGGCCTGCTAGAACTGCTGGGTTCCCAACCTATGAGGATGCCCAAGGGAACTCTCCCAATGTTCCTACCAACTACTTGCAAAGAATCACTACCTGGGAAGTGTCTGCACCTTCAACTGCCAGATCACCTCAAGCAACTAATCATTTCTTCTAAGTCAATTTCCTCTCCCAGGAGGTAAGTAGATACACCTGCTCTGGTGCCTGAAAAAAGTAAGGTGGTATCATGCCATGGGACAGAGTTATTCTGAGTACTCAGTATTAGACTTGCTCCAAGCCCTCTGTCCAGGACTCTCAAACTACTCTTTGAGAATTATGGGTACATGTTGCAAACTGGTGGCCTGGAGACTGATTCTAGCCTTTACATGTGTTTTGTTTGGCTACACATAGTGTTTTGCAAACATTTAAAATTAGGAAAATTTCACATAAAAATCTAGGCCTCTAACTCCTCTTCAAAAAAGGAAGATCTAAAAACCCAGGGCTGGCATTTCTGCAAGGAGGCCCCTGCTAATATTGAACTGTCTCTGCTTAGATGGGTTATTCCCCTCTATTCCATATAGTCACAGGTTCATTCATGATACTTTTGTCTCATTCCTGGCCACAAATGAGTTTGAGAGGTTGGGTCCTAGGAGCACCTGGGGCCTTTCAAACAACACCCAAGGTGTTCGTATCAATTCCTATGCTATCATTCTTTGTGTAACTGTGATTAAATAAAATGAGTCTATGTCCTCAATTATACCAGACTTAATAATTCCCATCCCCATCTTTACATCTACAGTGTGCAATAGCTAAGTCCCTTGGGCGTCTCATGATGTATCTGTCATACAACACCTGGCTAAGCTAGGGGACCACTTACAGAAAAGTCTCCCACTCTCAGTCCAAGCATTTACCCTCTGGTAGTTCTGCTCTTTCTGGATCTGGTCCACTTGTTCCACTAGCTGTCGCACTCGTAGCTGCAACTCACTCAGCTTGTCTTTGGCAGCAATCTCTGCATAGTCGTTGGCATGTTCACCCACCTGTATATCAAGGTGAACTCTCTGGGGATAGACAAGATATGGGGAATTGAGAAGCCCTGCTCCATCTTCCAGCCAGAGACTGACTGCTGACTACCCACTTTCTTTCATTTGTTCATGTAGCCAATAGACTGAGGTTTTCAATGTCTAGACCTGTGGGACTTTGGGTTCACAAGCCAAAACAATAAACCAAGGTTGATGCTCTAACCCAAAACATATGCAGCTTGATCTCTACAATGTGGGCATCTACAGATTCAGCCAACTTTAGATCAAAAATATTTTTAAAAGAAAAAGCCAGTGGGGCTGGGGAGATAGCTCTGCAGCACAAGTGCCTGCTTGGCAAGTGCAAGGTTGTGAGTTCAAACCCTGGTCCCGCAAAAAAATAAAAATAAGAAAGAAAGAAAGAAAGAGAGAAAAGAAAAAGCCAAAACGCCATCTATACTGAGCATATACAGATGCTTTTGGTAATTATCCCCAAAACAATAAATACTTACAAATTATACAGTATTTACATTTCATTAGAGATTATAAGTAATCTGGAAATGACTTAAAAGTGAACAGCAGGGTACAACTATGTATTTGGATGAAAATGGTGCATATCATTTCATGTAAGACTTAAGTATTTACTGATGAGATGACCTCAGCCACTTTCGCAGGTTGTTCACTGAAAACCTAGTGTTCTTGGGAGACACAAAATCCAACATACTTATCTTCTATGCACAGTACTAAAAGTCCTGACCAGGCTATTGAGGATGAAAAAGCTTCAAGTCTCCCATGGGTCCACTTACCAGCATGCCTCCAGCAAAGAGGGAGAACTTGGTGGAATTGGAGTGAAGACAGATCTGGTGCTCACCAGGGGTATGAGAAGTAAAAGTGAACCTGCCCTCAGAGCCATACTGCCGGGCCAAGATGACCTAGAGAAAAGAAAGGGGGCTTCAGTCTGTGTTGAGATAAGGCTGGAAAATTTAACAAAAACAGCTGAAAGTAACTCACAACTCAAAGATCTAAAGGTGTTCAGCAGCAGCTGCCAAATGCTTGCTGCCTACTATTTGGGGCAGGAGTAAAGTCTGACATCAGGCTGGTAGTGAATACTCTTGGGAAGGGCCTTCGTTTATAGCTCATTTCAGTTCTTTCTGTATGATTTCTTTTTAAAAAATGAAAGAAGATTGAGAGTTGGGGAGCTAGCTTGGCAGTCTAAGTGCCTGTCCAGCACGCACAAGGGCACAGGTTTGATCCTCCTGTACCTCGCACCGTGCTGGCATGTCATACAGGCCACTGGAACCGGGTGTGGTGGCACACACCTGTAATCTAACTACGAGTCAGAGCTGCATAGCAAGGCCCTATACCAAATAAATAAATAAATAAATAAATGATTTTTTTAAAAATTTAAAAAGATAACTGAAAGCAATAGCTAAGAGTTTTGGTTTTCATTTCAATATCCTTATTTGTCAAAATTCGAAGCTGTTCATTCTTTGTGAAGTCCTAGTCCAGACATCACAGCTTGCACTGTTTGATTTCTACTATCACAATTAACCCACCCATCACCCCTAATAGAAGTGAATTTCCATTTCATAAACCACAGAAATTGCTCGGGGAAAGTAACTGACTTGGCCGAGTCATGCAGAAGTCAACTGGAAGGTGAGAGGAGCAGCTGGCATTCTAGCACCACAAGATTGGCGGTGCTGCACTGAAAGCCCAGAATCTTCCACATCAACTGTCATTCTCTAGCAGGTGCGGACACTAAGACGCGAAGCCACAGAGCCTGCTAGATGGAAGGCAGGTCTGCTAGGTAAGCGGCTGGCTCACCTTGTCCTCTGGATCCTTCACCTCCACGAACATGCCAAGCCCGGGGGTGGCCGGCTGATACTCTTCACGCTGCTTGTCATACAGCTGCGTCCTGTAATTTCCTGGAGACAAATGAGACATCAGGTCAGCACAGCGTGAGGTGGCTGGGTCTGCACCAGACAGGAGGGCACACGGCAAGGCCCCAACTTCCTAACTTCAGAAAGCTGAGGGTCCCGCACCCACCGCCTTGAGACCACAGTCCTGTCCCTTCACCCACGCACCTATGACCATGGTCTCGTCCGGAATCTCTTCAATAAAGCACTTTTTCTCTGTTTCTCCGATGTGGAAGTAGAGCGCGCTCCCGCGGGTCGCAAACCACAACAGCAGCAGAAGGGCCCGCATAGCTTTACCTGTTCCGGGTCGGGTACCGACCAAACGCACGCCTCGCTCGGCAGCCATCTTACCCCACCTGCCCCCGCAGACGCAGCGAGTCGAGCCACGTAGCCTTGCAGCCGCGGTGCTTGTTGGGACCACGAGTCCGCCAGCGTGGACTACGAGTCCCGAGATGCCTGGCATCCGTGGCGCGACCGTACTGGATTGGGACCCGGCTGCTACCTGGCGCGGGACTGGGGCACCCCAGGATGGAAAGTTTCTTTCCTTTCGGTGTCTCAAGTGGCCAGGTGGCTGGTCATGGTTATCAAGTTTTTACAGATAATGAAAATAAGGCAGGGGCCTGGCAGGATGGCTCTGGTCTAAAGCACCTGCTTAGGAAAGCTTAAGCGGCTGCAGGGACCGCGGTTCGATCCCTGGCACCACATGCTGCGCCAGCCCTGCCCTTAGGGCAGGCTGAGCCGGCCATAAAAATAAATAAATAAACAAACAAACAAAAATAAATAAATAAAGTAGCACAAACAATGTGCTAATTTTATTCTCGATTTTTTTTTTTTTTAAGATTGTCTTTTATCACCTATCAGACCCAAATTCAATGCTCTCCTGAGTCTGGGCTGTATCCTGCCACCTATCACCACTACCACACAGACACAAGCCCATTCGTGCTCTAGTGCAAAATCCTTCCAAACCAGGATACGTTGCCCCCGTGGCTAGCGTTAAAAAGGCTTTGGAGAGGATGCTGGGCTCATTGGCTCAGATCTAAAGAACTTTTTGCGTTTGCTGGAGGTCAGCAAATGTCTAGATGTGCCTATCGTGATCTTTCTGGATTTTCTCCGAATTTCAACGTGTTTTGGAAGCTTTCAGAGTTGGTTTATGGTTTTGACTGCCCCATCTCTTCATAGACGACACACGTTTTCTTTACTTTGGTTCTGTTTTCATTTAGTGGAAAGTTTCCTAGAAATGAGTTTCTGTTTGCCATCAAAGTTTTTATCTTGCTTTTTCTTTCTTTTCTTAACAGTAACAATGTTCTGTAGCTTGGATGTACTATAACTGTTCCTCTGATAAAAAGATTATAAATTTTTTTTCCCTTCTAGTTGTTCTTATAAATAATACTGTAACTGAGTGTGATGGTGCATGCCTGTAATCTCAGCATTTTGAAGCCTGATGCAGGAGGACTGCCACCATTTGAGGGCAGCCTGTGTTCTGTAATGAGTTCAAGACCAGCCAGAACTACATAATGAAACCCTATCTGAAACCAAACAACAACAATAATGCAATAAAAATTCTTGTACATTTGCCCCAAAACATTCTGTGAGGCATTGCTTTGTTGATAAGAGATCACAAAATTGTCTCTCCAAAATCTATGCACCAACTTACAGTTCCACTAGCAACGTTTCAGGATATTTACTTGCTGGTGCCATGGTCATATATGTATAGCCTTTTTAATTTTTGTAAAATTGGCAGATGAAAATCTGTATTTGTTATCCTTCTGATTTTTATTAAATTAGTCAATAAACTTTTTATTTTTATCTACTTTTCTTCTGTGAATTACGTTTTTTTCTATTACTCCTTTATTCACATGCTATTACTGTGTGTGTGTGTGTGTGTGTGTGTGTGTGTGTGTGTGATTTTGTTTTTATTTTCTTAGGTACTAGCCTTTGCACTAAACTGTACCTTCAGCCATTTTTTTATTTCTGATTTCAGACAGTGTCTTACTAAGCTGCTCAGGTTTGGCTCCAACTTGCAGTACTCCTGCTTCAGCATCCCAGAGTGCTAGTGATATAGGGAAAAGAAACTCTTGACCTGTCAGATGTCTGGTATGAGTTTGTGTTCTCTAAGAATTAAAGTATGAATTTTAAGAACAACAGAGGTTAAGGGCAGAATATATTTATTGGGGGAAAGAAAGCTTCTGTCTAAGAACTTTTATAGGGAAAATCCATGATGTAACGCAGATCCAAGGTGTTCGGAAACATGGGAAATCACAATGTGGCTATGAGATGGGACAAACTATGGTCAACGAACAAGATTATAATTGCTCAGGTAAAATTGATTACATTGGGATCAAATGGAAGCAAGTCACATAGTGGTCCTAAATATAGAACAGGGGCATTTCCTGAATGCCGTTGGGTTAGTGGCCCTTCCTGGCTTTTTCAAAGTTATCAGTACTATTTAGAATATCAATTCCTGCCAGGCGTGGTGGTGCATGCCTGTAATCCCAGCACTTGGGAGGCTGAGTCAGGAGGATCAGTGTGAGTTCAAGACCAGCCTGGGCTACAAAACTGAGCTCAAGGCCAGCCTGAACTGCATAGCGAGACCCTGTCTCAAAAAGACAAAAAAAAAAAAAAAAAAAAAACCCAAGAATATCAATTCCTGGTGTTCATCTTAAGGTTAATATGTGGGCCTTGTCTTGAAGTCTGGCCCTTAGGTGGGCTGGGCAAGATGCCTGTCTCCCCTACAGCTGCAAGGCATCTGCTGCAGGGGCTCCTTTGAGGGCCTAATCTAATATTATAGGACAGCCTATAATATCTCTATATAGTTTAGCTGCTTATAACACTGGGATTACAGACATGGGCCACCTTGCATGGCCATACAGTTTCACTTGTATAAATCATGGGGTAGATATTTGTATACCATGTCTTTGCTTTTTTTTTTTCTTTTCCTTTTCCTTTCAGAACCAGGGATTGAACTCAGACCCTTGCACTTGCCAGGCAAGTTCTCATTCTACTGAGCTATCTCCCCAGCCCCTTGCTTTTGTTTTTTGAGATAAGGTCTCAGTATGTAGTTCAGGCTGGCCTTGAATATACTATGTTACTGAAGTTGACCTTGAACTTATGATAGTCCTGCCTTGGCCTCCAGAGTGCACGGATTACAGGTGTGCACAACCATGCTTAGTTTATACACATGTATTCATATATGCGAGATTATTTCTGCAATTTATGCATCACAAATAGGAACTGTTTACTTATGTACAAAAAGAATAGGAATCTAATGATCTGTGACAGGTGAGGAACTCATTTTTAAAACTTTTTATTGAAGTATAACACATACCAAAAGTGTGTAAATTAAACATTTATATTTGATGATTTTTCACAAACTGAGTACAACTTATATCCAACACCAGATGACATAAGCTTGGTTTATACAGTCTCTGTCTCAGCATCTATTTTTAGGTCTAGCATAAGTTATTTGAAACTCAGTTGTACACCATCACCTTTGGTCTTGTTAAAGTGTCCCTTCCACGTGTGGTTATTTGGACACAGCCTGGCTCTTCCTCATCCTCTGACCCAAACCCCAACATACACTATGATAAAAACTTAATGACCAACACCAGTCATGTAAATAAGTTTCTGTCTTCCTGTGTGTTTTCCATAGCTCTGTTATCTGACAGTTAACACTCACAGACCTAACTAAAGGTATGGGCACACACAGCCTCCCTCTCTCCCTCCTCACCCATTAGTTGAACATCTTGCTATCTTTGGACTTCTGGCCAGTCCTTCTGTGAACCCCTCTTCTCTTGTAGCTCTGTGAGGAATTTAGTGCTTCTGTTATGTTACATACCTTATTTTCTGCCTATGATTCACCTGACCAACACATTCAAACCTAACTCTCCTGGTCAGGGTTCTCTTGGATGGTGGCTGTGTTGGTAGGAAAACCCAAGACGCAGGTCAAACAAGCTGCCAAAGAAGGTGCCTGCCAATGTAAACAAGAGACACAACTGATCATGGGCTGAGTCATGGGCTAGACACACAGGTAGAAGACCATCTGCCTAAATAAAGAAGTATCCCTTAAAGTTACAGTACACCTTTCCTAGAGCCCCATCAAGGCAGTGCTAGAACTTATAGCCATACTCCAGAGAGCCACCTCAAAATCAAATTAGAGCCGGGCATGGTGGCGCATGCCTGTAATCCCAGTACTTGGAAAGCTGAAGCAGGAGGACTGATGTGAGTTCAAGATCAGCTTGAACTGCAGAGTGACACCCTGTCTCAAAAAGACAAAAAAAAATTAGAAGATCAAGAGATGTTTTTGCTTTTAATTACATCCTATTTTCTGCTTTGTAAAGAATTTATTCTGAAGAAAAGCATTTTTTTGCAATGTGCATCTTCCACATTTAAAAAAACTTTAAAAAATCAAATTATCAATGTCTCTTATTTAAGAAAAAAGCTATAGAACATTCTTGGGGCTGGCGAGATAGCTCAGGGGTCTAAAGTGCCTGCTTAGGCAAGCTTAGGCAACTGCAGGGACCAGGGTTTCATCCCTGGCACCACATGCTGTGCCAGCCCCACCCCTGGGGGCGGTAAGCCAGCCATAATATAAATAATAAAGTTTTCAAAAAAAAAAAAAACTATAGCACATTGTTAAACACTGAGATAGACATTGTTAATAAATACAGGTCTTAACTTACCAGATTGCTAGCTATCTCTGTCTTGATCTGTTTTCTGTTGATATGTAATAGAATACTTGAGACTGTGCTGTTTATTTATTTTGTGGTACTGGGCCATGGACCCAGGGCCTTTATACTGAGCTACCTTTGCAGCTCTTTTTTATTTTTTATTTTGACATAGGGTCTTACTAAGTAAGTCTCTAAGTTGCCCTGACTGGGCTAGAATCTGTGATCCTGCCTTAGTCCCCTAGGGTGCTGAAATTATAGATGCAGACCACCACACCCAGTTGAGACTGGGTAATCTATAAAAGAATGAAGTTTATTCACAGTCCCAGAGGCTGCAAGACCAAGACTGTATGGCCAAATCTAGCAAGGGCCTCATGTTGAATTATAACATAGCAGAAAAGTAAAAGGGCTTGTATAGAAAAGCCAAAATATAAGCAGCAGTCTTGCTTTAAAACAAAGGACTCCTTGAGTAACTAGTTCAGACTGGAGAGAATTGCATTAATGTTTCTTAAAAACCTAAGCACCCTAATCGCCAGGCGTGGTGGCGCACGCCTGTAATCCCAGCACTCGGGAGGCTGAGTCAGGAGGATCAGTGTGAGTTCGAGACCAGCCTGGGCTACAAAAGTGAGCTCAAGGCCAGCCTCAACTGCATAGCGAGACCCTGTCTCAAAAAGACAAAAAAAAAAAAAAAAAAAAAAAAAAAAAAAAAAAAACCTAAGCACCCCTTGAAGTTCCTACTACCTCCTAACATTGTTACATTAGAGACCAAGCACCAGGTTCCAGGGATCAAATCTAGGTCTCTGGGCTTGCCTAAGCAGGCACTTAGTCCACTGAGCTATCTCACCAGCCCTTTAACGTGATTTTTAATGGGATAATTTTTTTTATAAAAATGTCTATAGAAATGGGGCTGGCAAGATAGCTCAGTAGAATAAGCGCTTGCCTGGCAAATGCAGGGTCCTGAGTTCAATCCCTGGTACTGAAAAAAAAAGTCTGTAAAAGAGAAGAATTCGAGGCTGGCAAGCACAAAGACCTGAGTTCAATCCGTGGTCCCACAAAATAAGAAAGAAAGAAAGAAAGAAAGAAAGAAAGAAAGAAAGAAAGAAAGAAAGAAAGAAAGAAAGGATAAAGAATTCTGTTACTGTTGTAGAATAAATGGCTTTGGAAATTAATTTTTACTGAATACTTGATAATGCTTCTTTACTAATTGAACCTGAAATTAGAAAGCAAAGCAGACCTGCTCTGTATAATCATGTTAGGGGTCCCTAAGACTATCTTCAAGTTCAGTGATTTGCTAAAGATATTCACAAAATTCAGAAAGTGTGTTATATTCATAGTTATGGTTTATTATGGCAAAATGGTGTACACTATATCATGGGAAAGTGCTGGCTGTGGAGGCACATGCTTATAATTCTAGCACCTAGGAAGCTAAGGCAGCAGGATGCAATGAATTCGAGGCTGGACTGGGCAACATAGTGAGTTCAAGGACATCCTGAACTACATAGAATACTTAGATAAATACAAAGACAGATAGACAGACAGACAGACAGAAAGACAGACAGACAGACAGATAGACAGACAGAGCATAGGGAAAAGGCTGAGTACAGCTTTGAAGTTGGCCTCTTCCTTTGGAGTTGAATGAACATTTAATTCTTTCAGTAATTATACCTCAACAACATATTCAAAGTATTGTCAGCCAGGAAAACTCATCTGAGCTTTAGTATCCAGAGTTTTTGCAGAAAGTTGATGGCATTGGATTGGGGTGCCCATGGACCTGACTCCTCAGAGACCAAAACTGATACAACATGGCCTGCCACCCATCTCAACCCTCATCAATAAAATTATTAACATAAACAATCTGGCATGATCCAGGACAACGGATCTACAAATATATTTTCACTCTTCCATATTGATGATTCTTTTATTTAGTTGTTTTTCATTTATGTATTTGGTACAGGGTCTCACTACGCAGCCTGGACTCATAGTGATCCTCCTGTTTTCAGCCTCCCCAGTGCTGGGATTACAGATGAGCACCACTATACTTGGACCAATAACTGGCTCATTGTGCCCCAGGAGTAGGGCCAACATGACATGCAGGATCTGGGTTTGAATCCTGGTCCCTATGCTTGCCAAAGCAGGCGCTTAGTCCACTGAGCTATCTTATCGGCCTTATTTATTTATTTATTTGTTTGTTTGTTTGTTTGTTTGGTACAGGGTCTTGCTACAGAGTTCAGACTCATAGTGATCCTCCTGTTTCAGCCTCCCCCATCCTGGGATTACATGTCTGTTCCACCACATCTGGTTTCGGTGGCCAGTTTGGTGTGGGGCTGGCATGGCATATGGTACTGGCAATCAAACCTGGGTCCTGTGCTTGCCAGGAAGGCATTTAGACTGCCAAGTTATCTCCCCAGCTTATATATTGATTCTGTATCAACATATTCAACCAAATATGGATCTAAAAGAAAAGCTTCAAAGTGTCTGAATTTCAGTAGAATTTTGTTCCTGTTATTATTCCCTAAACAATATTTTATTATTTACATTGTTTTAAGGATCCTAAAGTGGACTGCAGCCCCTCCCATTGCCATTTTCACCACTGCTGCAACCCAACAGAACCATATCAGAAGGCTGAGAGAAGGGACCCTCCCCTTGCTATTGCCACAACTGAGGTGAACCCCCAGGGAAGGCCCAGAGACCAGAGAAAATGACAGTGACACAGAAGGGTCCCAATTAGGGCTCACAGGATAGATAGGCAGGACTAGTGTTTTGAAAAGTCTGAAACAACAGTAACAATACAAGCCAATAAGTGGTAAGTTAAGTTGGACCAACATTGTGTTTGGGGGCAAAGTCATGGAATAGAATCAGGTAGGACTGCTCTTGTTCTTTCTCTTTTTTGTTGGTGTTGTTTTCTTTTTCTTTTCCTTTTTTATATATGTTTCTCTTTTCTAAATCACTGGGGAGAATGCTAAGCACAGAAAACTAATTCCATCCTCCAAACCCAGAGACCAAGTTAAGACAATCCCTTGCTTACTTCCTCATTGTTTCTCTTTGGCCCTCTCCTCTGCCTCTCAAAGTGTGCGTGATCATCCTTTCCTCCAGCCTTGCTTCTATTTTCTTTTCAGTTATCTTTGTTTTATCTACTATCCTTCTTCAATCTCCACACCACAGGTGGAGAAACCACTCTACCACACTCTGAATACAAGTTTCTAATTTATAACTGGTTTTGTTATATAATTACAGATTTGCTCCTGTGGTTTAAGGTCAAAATACCTACCACAGTTTGTCAGTTTCTGAATTGTGCTTGATGCTATTGTTATTGTTAATTATGCCACTGTAGCTAAAATGTCATATCGGTTGCAATCAGTTGTTCTCCCCTTTGTAACAATAATGGGAAACTCTGGGATAAAAACTTCATCCTAGCCCAACACCAAAGAACTGGGAACTGAACCAAACACATAATTACATTTCATTCTTAATTAACTGGGAAGGTAGCATCTTGTAACAGACACAAGTCAAGAATCTCCTACACACAGAAGTCATTCCTGTGAAACACTTTTCCTGGAAAAGACTTGATACTACTTACTATAAAAGCTTACAAGGATCCAGATCCAGTCTCAGACATCCAGCCCACTCAAAACAAGTACAGGAGACAACATGACAGTGTAAAATAGACGATACACATTTGAAAATTCTGAAATGATAGCAACTGAAGTAAAGAAAGAAATCCATGTGGCTATAGAAGAAATCAGAAAGAAAAAAATCTCACAGGTAAAAAAAAACATGTCAACATAAATAGGAATTGCTCAATAAATCTGGAAGAAAGATAGATAAAAATAGATGATAGGAAAAAGATAGAAACAATGAATGACTGATACAGGAAAGAAACAGAATGCATGAAACAGATTCAAACAGGTATCAGGAAATTAAAAATTCCAATGAAAGCAGGTAAAATCACTTATATAAAACTGAAGACAGACTTTCATGCCTTGAAGACAGGATTATGGCTAGCAATTTAGAAAGGAAAGCTCTCTTAAAAATAACAAGTGATCAAGAAATAATGATTCCACATCTACAAGATGATATGAATAAAAACAATATGAGACTGATAGGTATGAATAAAAAGTAAAAGTCAATACAAATGGCATAAAAAGACTATTTATAGAAATAATAACAGAGGGGCCAGGGAGATAGCTCAGGGGCACAGGTGCCTGCTTGGTATGTTCAAGGTCCTGAGTTTGATCCCTGGCTCAGCAAATAAATAAATAAATAAATAAATAAATAAATAAATAAATAATAGCAGAAAATTTCCCAAACATGAGATCAGAATCTGACAAGTGGGACAGAAAGAACCCCCATTAAACATGATCAAATAATTCTACAACCATACATATAGTAATGAAGATCCCAGAAATTCCACACAAGAACAGAATATTAAAAGCTGCCAGAGGGGGAAAAAAAAAAAAAAACAAGTCACCTACCTACATAGGAAAGTCTGTCAGAATCACAGAAAACTTCTCAACACAAACCCTCATGTCAAGAAGAGAGTGGAGGAAAGTATTTCAACTCTTCATAATTTTTAAAAATGTATTTGGTTGTTACAGGGCCTCACTACATAGCTCAGACACATGGCGATCCTCTTGCTTTCAGCCCCCCAGCACTGGGATTATAGGTATGTGCCACTATGCCCAGATTCTGACTGGCTCAGCCTGCCCCAGCAGTGGGGCCTGGTGTGGGATGTGGTGCCCGAGACCCAACTGTGTCCCTGCACTTGCTTAAGCTGGTGCTTTAGCTTGCTGAGCAATCCTACCAGCCCCAGTATTTGAACTCTTAAAAGAAAACAACTTCCAACCCAGAATGACATACCCTGAAAAAAAATCTTTCAAAATTAGTAAAGAAATAAGATACTTCCATGACAAAGATCAACTGAAGAAATTCATGACCACCAAAGTAAACCTACAGCGAGTACTGAAAGATATTCTAGACAGAGATGAAAAATTGCCCCAAATCCAAGAACAACAACATAAAGAAAACACCAGGCAGGATAAGCAATAAAACAAAGCAGGGAACCAACAGTGGGAAAATACTGTGACAAGGATAAGCCATATACATATATACTTATCAGTTAAAACCATCAATGCAAATGATCTCAATTCATCAATTGAAAGAAACATATTGACAGAACTGATCAAAAAACAATACCCAACAAGAAACATATTTAACTGAAAAAGAAATGTACAGGTTGAAAATCAAAGGATGGAAAGCAATGCTCTATGCAACAAGAACCCAGAAAAAAGCAAGCATAGGGGCCTGGCAAGATGGCTCAGTGTTCTAAAGCGCCTGCTTAGGAAAGCTTAGATGGCTGCAGGGACCCCGGTTCAATCCCCAGCACCAGCCATAAAAATAAATAAATAAATAAACAAACAAAAGTTCTGAAACAAGAAAAAAAAGAGAGCAAGCATAGCTATTCTGTTTGCTCACAATACGAACTTCAAACCAAGAATCATCAAAAGACATAAAAAAGTCACTACATACTTGCTAGAAGAGTTCGAGAGGAGAACATAACAATCATAAATATGTATACACTCCTGATATACAGGAGTGCTCAACTATATAAGAAAAATATTAATAGACTTGAAAAATCATGGGGGACCCTAACACCTCATTGTCACAAAGATATAGATAAACTGGATAAAGTCACAAAAGAAGTAATAGAACTGAATCAAACCTGTAAACAAATAGACTTAGCAGATGTTCACATACTGTTCCAACCAACATCATTAGAATATACATTCTTCTCAGCTGCACACAATACAGTCCCTAAAATAGACCATATATTAGCCCATAGAACATGCATAAGTAAATGCAAATGAATTAAAATTATCCCATGCACACTATTTGACCATAGTCAATGAAGTTGGAAATTAATGACAAAGGAAACCACAAAAACTCCATAAACACATGAAAATTAAATAACAGCATCTTGAACAACCAATGGGTCACAGAGGAAATTCTTAAAAATTAATGTCTGCAATCAAACAAAAATGCAAATACAGCCCAGCCCAAACCCCACCGCTGGGAGCTGAGCCTGCGCACCCGCCGCGGGTAAGCCCCTGCGCCCCTCTGCCCCGCCTCTGCGTTCCCGCGACTAACTTCCTGTCCCAGCCCA